>JAODUG010087093.1:0-12236 GCA_027564795.1 Aphredoderus sayanus
ATCATATGTCTGTGTAAGCTGTAGAATTAGGTTTAGCGCCCTCTATCTGCCACAAAGAGCTAGTGATTTAGGTCATTGTTCCGATCCCTGACAGAAACGGCCGGTGGCCAAATAATGTTTTAATAAATTTTCAATTTCTAATGTTTTTACGACCCGCAATCGGGCCAACCGGCTGCAGCTGAGCGCTGTCTCTGTGTCACGGCGATGCGGTGCCATAAGATACTCAGACCGGGATAATCGAATGAGCTTACTTTTCTGTCAGAGTGTGTGACAGCACACCCACCCCGCCTCTCTGTCCCAGTCCAACCCTGCCTGTGAGTCTCTACTGTCTGTCTCTTATGTAAGTGTGGCGGGTCAGATTTCCTAGCATTATGCCCATGTCTCTTCAACAAGTACAGAAAGCAACTACAAGCAAAGGAGGACCGACCGAGGACATTTTGGGAAAACGCCAGAACAGCACCCAACAGTCAGAACCATGAACTAAATATGAACAGTTATTACATAGAATAATACATAATAATAATAATAATTCAGTGAACACAGCACTGTAAGCACACACAGTGGCCATGGAAAAGCATCTTTAGTTAGCCATGTTTAAACTGTGTTTATCCACTCACCTGAGCTTCCTAGCTATGTCCTGGGTTTTCTCCCGTGCCCCTCCAGAGAACACCACGCGCACACTGTCAGGACTCAGCAGCCTGATAAACACCAAGTTAGTCATTAAAACAGTCACAATACAAGCTCCGTATTTTTCTGCTTTTACTGTATGTATCAGCCCCAACTGCTAGTGCACATTGCACAATAATACAATGTAGTTCCGTTCATAATAAGACGCTGTTTTGCCACTGTGTCATTACAGTATACTGTACATGTGCAAACTTAGAATAGGAGTTCTGATTCCTACATACAGAGTAGCTACTGTTACAAAAGAAACGTCACTGCTAAAAGTTATACAGCATCCTAACTTCAAAAGTGTGTTACCCATAATTCATTAAATTTGAAAAATCAGATGAGGAAAAGTGATCTACAGTATACTGCACAACTCTGCTGAGGTGCTGAAGCCTGCATTTGTTTTATTTCACAACTTATCCCTAAATGCTTGACTAAAGACTGCTTCGCTAACCCATTGCCTGTAGCTGTCGCTGGTGAAGTTCCACTACACATGACGTCAAGCTCCACCACAGCAGGACACGAAGACATCAGAGCTGCCATGGCCTCCAACCCCTCCACTGTTATGCCGCTGCCGTTTACACTGAAAAGAAAACATATGACTCTCAAATTAAACACATGTTTACCTTTAACACCAACGCTCTAGAACATTATATCATTATATTGATACATATATTTTGCACAACAAGACTATAAAACTAGAAAGATCTGACTCTACTGTATATATTAAGTAATTTGCCAACTTAAATCAATGTTGCTGATTAGCTCAAACAAGTTGATATATCATATTGCATTATGTCATGAATATGTAATTTATCCAACTGTGTGGTGGGTTGGCAAATCGGGTTATTAGAATGAGACTATTTGGATTCAGCCTTACATCACATGTTTTGTTATATTCAGCTTAGGCAGGAGCTCAGTCAGAGCTCTGAGTGAGTCCAAATCCATCTGATCTCCAGACAGACTAGGGGAAACACACACACACATTCATTTTGATATTGTATATCTGCAGAGATGTGTGTTACAATATTGACAATACAACCAGGTTCTAGTCCGTAATAAACCATATATGATGTATGAATAGTACAATATCAAGTATAACAAAATATTGACATAGCTTTGAGATTATATAGACATATTTCAGTCTCAATATCTCCGTTTGTGTGCCTGTATTGGTGTTTTATCTAGATTCCTTGGGACTGAATATGCCGAGCTCTGTGTGAGTGACTTACTCCAGCACAGAAAGGGCATGGCAGTGTAGCAGAGAATGTCCTAGTCTCTCCACCTTATCTCTGCTCCATGTCTGGTTCACCAAGCTGGAGGTGATATAATACAAATATACACACACAACCAATAAAAAAAAAACTAATAACGGAGTTGCAAATAAATCAGCATAATTCTTCATATACGTTGTAAATTAAATTAATAATGCTTCCAAAACAAAACAAAAAAAGGTATTGCTCTAATAAATACAAGTAAAATGTGGTGTCCGAGTAAGTGAAGACAGAGGTACAGTTCTTACAGCCATTTTAATTTGGAAGCAAAATTCACCTACAGTTGCCTTAGAAGTATTTACAAGCATACAAGGGTTATTGTCTATAGGCCCTACCTGATCATTGGACCACAAGTGTTTGTAAGGCTGTAAATATATAAGATAGAGAGATGAATAGAAAGATTAGCAGATAAAAAGAAAGTTAAGACTGTTCATTTAATTTTTATACTGTGAATCAATACAGGCATCTGGATTGTTTCTGTGTGAGCATAATCCTTACCTGGTTTCTGAGGTTTGAGAGAAACTTACTCTAATGTCCTTCATTTCACTGTAAACAGATAAACCAATAATTACACCATAAGCGTACTGTATTTAACAGAGGGATTGTTGATTTAATTCTGAATTAATAATACAAATAATTTTTATTTAATTATTAAATAAGTGTTTATTGCATTTTAAAATACGGAAATGTACACACGATTATGTGTGCATGTGTGTGTGTGACTGCATATGTGTGTGTGTGTGTGTTTCGCCTTACTCTGCGTAGATATGATCAATGTTTCTACAGTCATCAGTCTTCTCTATCAGATAATTCATGAGCTCCGGAGACCTACAGTTACGACCCAGCCTAAAGAGAGCACATTTTGTTGAAAGGCACATGCATAGCGATTTATAAACAAATTCCAAACTGTTAGTGAAAACAACTGGCTTTATTGAGAGGTGATATTGCCCCAGGCCACCAGTGTACAGTACATACATCACAACAGTCAGGCTAGGTATTCTGGTGAGGACATCAAACGTCTTTCTGATCCCACTGTCTTTCAGGTTGTTGTCACTCAGACTGGAACACATCATGTCACAATACAAAACATTACGTCTATTTACAGTACTACTGCATGCACAATTGCCTTTATGAAAGTGATTCCATGCAACACCCTTTTAAAGGTATAGTCAGTCATTCTGGAGAAAGCGTGTTGATATTTGACCTCTATCAAAGCAAAAACACCTCTGCCTTGAATGCCATATAGGGTGCTCCCTCAGAAGCTCTGCTCCACACATTGGAAATGCATTGCCAAGGCTAGCATATTGTTGTTGTGTGGCGGTCTGCACCACTTTCTTCCCATTTACAGAGCCAGAAACACCTGATTACTGGCAGCTAGAGTACTGCGAGTTGACAAAAATGTTATTATAGCTGACTATACTTTTAAATACAGTGTATACTGTATTTTAATGCAAAGATAAGCTACTTGATCTCAGTAATGTGTGGACAGTTCTGTAGTGCGGTGGCCAGAATGACTGCACCAACTTCGGTAAGACTGGCACCAGTATACCTATGAAATATGAAGAACATTATTAGTCAATGTAGCGTACAGTATGTAATATATTAGTCAGTGACAAGACAGATTACAAATAAGCACGTTGCAAGTTAAACCCCCATAACCAGAGCATTATCACAACCACTATTTATAGCTATAGCTACATTTAGTATAGTGTAAGCATTATTATTATTTTGACTGTATTTAATGTATCGATTAAACACTTAACATCATTGTACTGTATACACTGTTGTAGTGGTGCTAGGAAGTACTGGACTAAAGTGCATGACACATAGACAAACTGGGAACCACTACTGTAGAAAGCTTCATCGTCAGTATGCAGGGAGCAGCCAAACCGTGTTAGCCAAACACAAACACTGACTAACAGGGAAACACACAGGTATAAAATACACAGGAAGACTAACCAAGGAAAGACAGAGCACTGGACAAAGACCACGAGAGGTAGGTGAAAATTATCAGTCAAGATACAAGATAAACAAGGTGAACAGAAACAGGTGGGCGTTATAAAATGATAATGAAATGGTCAACTATGTAACCAGGATGTAGACGAGTGGCAGGAACGGGTGGAACTAATGAAACAATGTAAACTATGTAAGCAGGAAGTAAGTGGCAGGAGCAGTGACATGGAAAAGAGGAGGTGGCAGAAGAGAGGAACTGGATTTGCAAATGTCCAAATCAAGAAATGGACAAGACTGTGACATCATAAGGAACACAGATGGATACGCAATTAGAAAGGGAATATTAGCTAACTCACTCCAGTTTCCTCAGCACTTGTAGTTTTGGCAAAATGGAAGACAACTTCTCAGCAAATGTGTCATCATACTTGCGGCTGCGAAATCTAAAAAATAATAAAAGTAGATTTTGGCAAATTAATCTATAATTCATATATATATACAATTTGTGTTCAGTGGTTTGCACATATATACTGTACTATAGATCCACACATAAATAGTCTGAAACACATTCATCGGTAGTTATAGCATATGTTTATACTGTAAATTTATACTGACGTTAGGAAGTTAATATTTTCACAGCTGGATAGGATATCCAAGCAGTCCAGCTCTATTGAGCATGCCCCAAAGTCCAAGCCAACAGCTTTATCTTCAGCTGAGCCAACCACAAAGACCAGCGCATCAATGTCGCTAGGCAACAGGCGGATGTTGCGCAGCTCCAGGACGGGTCTCGCGCAGACAACCTTCCTGGCCAGCTCCTTGTCCTCTGTCTCCTGGACACAGTGGCAGAGCTGTAGGAGCTGGTGGCGGGTTCATGGTGACAGACAGAGAGAGACACAGAAGTCACTTAAATGGGCCTTTACATTATCGCACATTAACGTGTTGTAAAACATGTGTGTGTGTGTGTGTGTGTAAGCCCCCACTGCCTGTAACTGACTCCAATAGCTTGATGCACATGCTATAATGGAAGTATGTGAAACTGTAAACAAGTATTGTCTATGCAATGTAATTATGTTCAGAAAGAAAAACATAAATGTTGTCTGCTGTTCCAAACACAGTTAAATCAAAGGTGCGTTCAAAATTGTCAAACCTGGTGAACGTTTGCAAACAGTTTTCCAACTTGACTGCTGCGAACGTGTGCGAACGCAAACAAAAACGGTCTGAGGAGGTAGTTCTTCGCGAGCACACAATGACGCTGGACGAAGAGTGAGAGTTTAAATCTAAGCATGTTGTAATGTTTTCACAAAACTTTTAACATTTCCAGTTCGAAGAAAGCGCGTTCACCACGGAGGTTCACCTCAGTTCGACAAATCTGAACGCACCTCAGGTTCTCAGTCTTACCTTTGGTCCAGTGAGGCCGGCAAGACACAGCTTTTTGAGGCGTTCTGTAACTAGACGTTGACGACTTTGCACAAGCGTCTGGGCTCCAGCAAACCGGCCCACCATGTGTCGTAGCACTTGAGAGCAGTACGGGGCGGTCAGGCCACACATGTACATCTGGAGGGAGTCTGTGAAAACGGTCTTTGGATTGGCCTTGGTGATCCAACGAGAGGTCAGGTTGAATCTGTGAGAGGTTAAGAGGCAGGAAAGACTGAGTAAATTCTATGGTTTGGTATGTCGAGACACAATCTTTCCTGTTTTGTTTTTTTTTGTCCATTTGTGTAGTGCCAACGTTTATTTTTTTAACATACCGGTAATCTGTTATTTCACACACAACATTTCAAAAAGGGCATCCCTCATTTCAGTCTAATTTAATATAAATTAATATTAATACTATAATATTAATCATTGCATGGTGTCTCATGTTCTGTGAGAGTCCAGTTTGACTGCTGTGGAATGGAATAGAACAGTAATGTTGGTTGTTCTAACCTATTCTTAAACTGAGTATCCGTGACATCATCACCGGTCATTATTTTGAGTGCTGCCAAAAACTCTTGTAGTTTCACATGGACAAAACAATAGGCGTCGCCTAACATGCCATCCTCACTCCTTAACGCCACCTGGTAGAGAACGTGCAGGGAGAAAGTAAATATCGACATACATCCTTGTTAAGGAGTATAACACAGATTAAAATAGGTCCAGACGTACACACTTACATTACAGTATTATACTAATGTATTAGATGTCTGGGGTCATCTGACAAGTTGTGGGTTGAGCGGCTCTCTCAGCAAAAGCAACCAATCAATCAAAGTTACATTTATTTATTTAGCCTTTATATAGCCTTTAGTCACAGTCTCAAAGGGATTCACAAGCCCACATTTCACAAGGAAACAAAATAAAAAGGGAAGAAACCTTGGGAAGGGACCACAGAAAGAGGAATCCACCCTTCCAGGATGATTAGGATGCAATAGGTGTCGATAGGGCAACATGAATGAGCAATTATACATTGAACGTAACGCATCACATTGTGCTTAAAATAATAACTAACCTAATGTATCAAATAAATACAAGTCAGAGCCTGACTTTGCCAGTGCGTTTTAGCCCATCCGTTTTAGCCACATTTTCAACAGAATGTCCCCAGAAGTGTGGTCTCTTCTCCTAATGTGTCTTGCTGTGGGACTAATATACACACAGCACACACCTACGCACGCACACAAAACCTGGGTTTTACCTGCGTTAAGAGTCCTGCTCTAATGGAGAAGTTGAGAACATGCGGAGAAAAGTCTGTCTTCATGAAGACAGTCCTGCTCTCCTCTAAACCTTTCCAGGCCAGTGTGCTTAGCTCACATATCTCAGTCCAGTATCTGTAAAGCGCCACAGAACTGTAGACAGACATAAAACAAGACTTTGAACTTCAACGTTAATCAGTTTAGTGTGGCAGAGTGATTTGCCAAAAATAAAAAGTAAATAAGAAAGTCCCAGCTAAAAGTAAAATACAGTTTTGCTTCAAAATAATGTTCAAAATAACGTCAGAAATGTAGAACAACACACTGCGATATCTTCTCCTGCTGTCGACACTGGTCGTTTCAGTCATCTAGTGAGCCTCCAACCTCTTTGGGAGTCATCTAGTGAGCCTCTAACCTCTTTGGGAGTCATCTAGTGAGCCTCCAACCTCTTTGGGAGTCATCTAGTGAGTTTCCAACCTCTTTGGGAGTCATCTAGTGAGCCTCTAACCTCTTTGGGAGTCATCTAGTGAGCCTCTAACCTCTTTGGGAGTAATCTAGTGAGCCTCCAACCTCTTTGGGAGTCATCTAGTGAGCCTCTAACCTCTTTGGGAGGTGTGAGACGTCTGTGCTTGACCTCCTCCTCTTCACGTCACCTTTAGACCCTTGGCTCAGAAACGCGGTGACAACACTGAGGTAGACCTGTGTGCACGTGGTGGGCAGTGGGAGTGGCAGGGACCGTCCACTTCTGTCATTCGTCACATTGCCTGCCCACATCAGAACGCCAGAAGAAAGCACTGGTCAATTGGCAGCCAGGTGGCTTTAAAGCAATGCTATATAACTTGCTGCCACTTGATGTTACAGTAAGCGCACCCCAGCATCTCAAATAAAAATAAATGCTCCAGTACACACACACACACACACACACACACACACACACACACACACACACACACACACACACACACTACCATGCATGCGCTGCCGGCCTAGATATACAGTATATAAAAAAAAGAACAGAGGAGCTCAGATTTCAACGCACACAGAGGGAGTGTGACTATCATTGGATCTCATTCTCTGCTCAGAAAATAATTGTTTGCTGCTACATTAAAGGTATAGTCAGGCATTCTGGAGAAAGCTTGTTGATAGGTAAATTCGAAACAGAAAACATCTCTCCATTCAATGCCAGTGCTTGCTCAGAAACTCTGCCCCACATATTGGAAACACATTGCCTAGGCTACATATTGTCAATAACAAGGCTAGGATATCGTCGTGTGGCCTGTGCTCCTATTTAAAAGTTAAAGTACATTCACTGACTATACCTTGAATGTTTAAAATATCTTATAGACATCTTTAACCTGGCAAAGGCCAGGAGTGCAACAGTGTTATTCTTCTTTGACTTGCCTTTAAAGCCACCACAGACCAGACAGATTTGCTTTATGCAGGCCATTAAGGCAATTGTTAATAGCATTTCTAGTGTTAATTGCTCACATCCATCCGTCGGTCTGTCTTCTTCACTTCCTGCCAGCAGTATGTGCTCCAGAAACACGCAGCAGAGGTGACAGAGGGCAGGGATGGCAGACATAGCCTGCAGGTGGCGGCTGGACAGGAGAAGATCAAGTGCCTGCTGCCCAACAGTGCTTTTACTGCCCTGGTCTTTATAGGGAGAGATAAGGATCACTTAGGCACTGGATCACTCTACATAGCATGGAGAGTGAATGCCTTAAGGGCTGTATTAACCCTCCCGCTGTCCTCCAGGTCAAAATGACCCAATGCACTACCTTGTTGCGCCAGCAGAAGGCACGGACATATGACGATGCGCAGGTGGCACCTTCTGCTGGCGCAACTAGGTAGTGCGTTTGAAACTCTCCCTTCAATGCCATAGGGTGCTCCCTCAGAAGCTCCAAGCCCACCCACCCACACACACAATGGACAACATGCACCACAAAGGCTGGGATAGCATTATGTGGTGCGGTCTGCACCATTGTTTGTGTTCCCATTTACAGAGCCAGGACTTTGTAGAAACTACGGACACATCAACACATAATGGACAGCTAGCGTACTGTGGGCAGATATTTGCTGAATTTGACAAAACCTGCATTAGTTTACTTTCGCTGACTCAGCAGTTAGAGGCAGTTGTTCAGAAGAGATGTCAGCGTTTCACCTTTATTCGCGAAGAATCTGTCGACGTACTCTTTGACGGCGTAGTCATCCCATCCCTGCAGCAGTGCGACATTGTTGGCAACGCCTTCCAGATCGGAGACATCGCGTTCGCGGCAGGTGACCACCAGAGTGCACCCTGGGAGAATCTGACGACTTAGCAAAGCGGCGATGAGCTCTGCAATGGGCAGTAGCCTCTGTGAATCCAACAGCTCGGTGGCCTGCTGTGGCTCAACCCTGATCTTACTGTGAAACTCATCGTAGCCATCAAGCATCCAGCAGCTTTGTTCAGGGTTGGAAAGGAGGTAGTCCAGTACAGCTTCCTGCAATACATATCTGAATGTGAACATAGTATACGAATGATATACAGTTATCTCAAATCAGTTCCCTGCTTCTTCAGTGGGTTCTCCTACTAGGGTACCTTACTGCATACCTTCTCATCATTGCCCCCTTGTGGAGGGAGATAGTACTGGAAGAGCAGCTGAGACAGAGAGAGTGGCTGTGACACCAAGTTCAGCTGACGAAACTCTAACAGAATAAAGAGGTAGGAGGATGGGATGGGGCCCTGGGTGACAGAGAAAGAGAGAGAGAGAGAGAGAGAGAGAGAGAGAGAGAGAGAGAGAGAGAGAGGGAGAGAGAGAGAGAGTTGGAGTTAAGAGCAGGAGCGAGACAAGCAGAAAATACAAGGTCAGTTTTACCTTTACTGGGCATTGCATGTTTCTTGATTCAAATCAAACCAAATCAGCTGGCAGAAGAAAAGAAAACTACTAAGGCGTTTGGACAGTACACCAACTATCAGCGTTAACTGACTTCTAAAGCTGCACATTCTTGTATTTAAATAATATGTCCTGTTCCCAACTTTGCAGCCAACTGTGTTTTATATTTTATTCTATTTTTTATGTCGGTTATAATGCAGCTGTTTTGGGTTTTTACATCGCTTTAATAAATAAATAACCTTTTCTTTGAAGGACATGAGTCAAGGATAACTGAGAATTATTCAAATCTATTTAGCAATATAAAGCTATTTTTGGATAACCACAAGAAGTATAATACCAACATGAAGAGACAAAACAAATATTCAATAAACCAACAACATTTACTAAAACTTCAAAACAATTTACTTAACATAATGTAATAGTAGCAAAAGGTAACTAAAAGGATTTCTAATGTAATGCAGAAATATGAACCCTTTTAGAAAACATGATATACACTTATATACACAGATAAAAGTCATTCCATTTGTTTTGTGTATGACAATATAATGCTAGTGCACGTGGTGCAGAACAGGAAAACCTGTCCAGCAGGTGCAACATGCAACCGGATATTCATTTTCCTATGTGATCACGGCTATTTAGACACACAGAATATGGTAACCTGAAATAACTGAAAGCACAAAGGCCTGTGCCACATAGTCAATCGAGTTTGAATAAGAGTGAGACATGGAAATGACGGACGGCACCTACCGTGTCCTGAGCCCACTGCCGTCCGAGACAGGACATTACCAGGGTCTTCCCTGACCCAGGTGGGCCCAGTAGAACACTGACCTGTCCCACACAGTTCTGGAGAAAGGTCTCCAGTGTCACTCTGGCATCCAAAGCCCCATAATCTCTTTCAGCGGCTGACCATATGCAAAACAAATATAACAAGACTATCATACTGCACATTTTCACAAAGGTACTTCAAACATTTTTTAACATCAATGAAGATACCAGAGGCGTGTGGATGAGAAACATAACAGCAAGAAGAGGTGCTAAAACTTTCCTTATGCCCAAATTCCAGAATGCTATTGCGGGTAGTATTACTGCTAATAAGCTAATGGTCAATGCTTTCAGATGATGGTTTAACAAAAGGTCTCAATCAGTCTTCTATAAATGCTTGTGTTAATAAAGTAAATAAACAAAACATAAAATAAAATATATTTAAAGGTTGTAAGTTTATATGAACCATTGGCACTTGGAACCATTATGAAATACTAGAAATACTATAGTCTGTTCGGGTCTATATATTTAGTTTGTTGGGATATCAAATGCTCCCCCCCCCCCCCTGTCTCCTTCACACTGTGTTTATTATTCTTTATAAGGGTTGGTAGGGGACTCAAACCAACCTGGGGTTCTGTTGCCCTTGTCTCCTGCTAAAGGGGTTTGATCCGGCCTCTCCCTGATTCTGTTCACTTGTCTTCCGACCCATACATTTTCCGGCTGGACATCCGTGACCAGGAAGGCGCTCGCTTGTTCCCACCTCTGAAGTAGAAAGGTCTTCGCTGCTGCACTATAGCTCCCCCAGTGGTCTGGAAAGGTAGATATGAGTGCACTTAGTTTTATCTACAATATTATACATTATACACCACATTATACTGTACATATGTAAATTACTGTGTGTTGTTGACAATCAATGAAATAAATAAATATGGCCTTAAAACTCAAAATACGCTCATGCATGTGTGTGTGTGGTGTGGTGTGTGTGTTTGTGTGTGTGTGTGTGTGTGTGTGGTGTGTATGTGTGTGGTGTGTGTATGTGGGTGGTGTGTGGTGTGTCTGTGTGTGTGTGTGTGTCTGAGAGAGAAACAGAGAGAGAGAGCGAAAGAGAGAGAGAGACAGATATACAGAGAGAGAGAAAGAAAGAGAGAGAGAGATAATGAGAAAGAGAGAGACAGAGAGAGTTGTACCAATCCGTTGACGTTTGATGGTTTGCTGTCCTGAATAAGCTGGCAAAGGCTCTGAAACAAATGGGGACAGACCTGGATGTGAGCTTATACTGCAAATGTGCTGCAAAAACAGTGTTTTGCTAAACTGTAACAAGCATTTGAATTTGCTTACAAAAATGAAAGTAGAACAGCACACACGGAAATACAGGGGAATCCTTAATAAATTAAGCAAGCGATTGGCAACACTTTTTTGCAGAAGCAAGGCCATGTGTTGTTCCTAACTTCCTGTTTCAGCACCTTCTGAACAGTTCATGTAATTATTTACAACACAGCGGCCATGACCTCAAATGCTCTTCGCCTTTAAACGTTCACCTTACCTTTTGCCTGCGTACTTCCGGCTGCTGACATGAGCCGGGTTTCCAGGCGCATGGGAATGTTGTTGCACAACATACAAATCGAGTGTACAAACTTCCGGCAGACCTCAGCACTCGCCGACCCGAGATACTCCAACATTTCTCGCACGCAGTCCAGCACAACTGGAGATGAGGTAGTGACGGAGAACTGGCGGACATGCTGGTGATGGGGATCATGGAGCATCTGGCCACACAACTTTATGACCATGTCGGGCTTCTGACTGCGGAGGACATGGGATATCTCTGTGGATTCCTGGGCCAACACTGAATGTATATCTTCCTCCTCAATGGCAACCTCCTCCATTGTCAGGAGTATCCATCAGCTGAGAGAGGCAAAGTCACAGTAAGGATGATCACAGCACACAAACGTGTACGTTTACGGATACGTATATTGCATCTTCATGTACATGTGCATGTACTTGGCCATATATGGCCAAGTACATGCACATGTACATGAAGATGCAAT
>JAODUG010087104.1:1771-12236 GCA_027564795.1 Aphredoderus sayanus
TGAAATGAGTCTACTGGATTTCAAAGTGACTCACAAAACCCTCCAGTCAACACTCTGGACTGTTAGTCATTGATTGTTTTGGGGATTCTGTCATCAATTTCTCCACTATCCAAATGAAAGAATGCAGTGGGAATGTTAAACATGTTCAGAAGTGCTGAAGGTTCACTGGATGCCATGTAACGACATGTTTTAATACATCTTAGCGGGAGAGTACGACACATACTCTACAATGTGCTGAATAGTACACAAGCCTCTTCGAAGGGCTAAAGTGCCACAATCTTTCACTTCCAGCTCACCGAATAAAAAAGACGACATGATGGAAAGAGGTCAATGGCATGTGCTGTGCAATGTATTGTATCTGCTTTAGTTTCAAGACAGCAGATGAAGAAAACCCACTCCCTCGACATGGAACTGTCATGCGATGTCTCGACTACCACATCATAATGGTGCATATCACAACGTATAGGCACTAGTCTGTGTGTGTGTGTGTAGGGCCTAATGCTCCCATTATCGCTCACGGCTCCGCAGCCCACTAGGAGAGATGTGGATGTGCAGACAAGCTCGGGGTGTCTTCTTATGCATAATATATTGCGGCGCTGTATATTCCCCCAAGATCTCCCCGCAAACCGGGAGACAGATGTTTATGCAGTTGCCATGGCGAGGGCTGTCCTTCAGCGAGGAAGCATGGAAGGTGTCACACGATCCTCATCACCCCTCCAGGAGAGTCAGACAGGGATGCTTCTCCCCCCACCTTCCCTTTTCAGCCTCTGAAACACCATCTTCGCTCTCCGCAGAGTGGCTGCACACAGATGAGGACATCCTACGACTCCAGAGAGAATTTATTTTAATATGAATTGCCGTTCCACCTAGAAGCAAACTGGGAGTTATCGAGAGCTACTGTACACTCCAGTAGATACATATTCCCACAAATGTAGATGTCCCTACGTAACAAATATGATACGCATTTACTATTTTAGCCCTCTCTATTATTTGATTATTTGCTATGGCTCCCGTCTACGCAAGATATTACATTTCTGCCAAGGATAGACACAAGTATAACACAAGAACTCACTTTCCCATAGATGTAGGCATACTGTATAGAGATACATTTGATAGTGAGGGGAATGACCTGAATTTAAGAATCGTGGGATGTATCCTAAAATATTGAAAAAAAGACTGACAAGCACTTTGTGTGGTCTTGTTGAACTAATCTATTAGCAGCATTGTTTGGTGCTTACAGTACGCCAATAAGGAACCACATATGGAAAGTGCTTATGTATATTACATTGTCAGTTGTAAAATTGCCATGTGCAAATAATTCCCCATAAAAGTTGCAATATATCCAACATTTATTCCCTGGCAACAACTGATATTAGGCCCTCACATGAAAACAATTAAAACTCTTTAAAAGCATGTTATATTGTTGCTATTGTGATGCAGGGTTTGGCAAGAGAAAAAAGTAAAAATGAATCTTTGATGCGTCCCATAAAATATTGGGTTTCAACTCCCTGAAATATTTTTAAGCGGCACATTTGGTGTTCTCGGGGGGGGGGCTCTCTGCCATACATTTGTCTTCATCGTCAAGATGGCTGCTGGCTGTCGTCTTTCTGCCGCTCCTCCTCGCTGCTCGTTTGCTGATTAAATACATTTTGATTTGGCGCGCTGTTAAACCTCCCATGTGTGCTTTGCACATGTCAGGTCTGTGTGGTGCGCCGCAACGCTCCCCAGAGTCCCTGTGTGAGCGCCATTATTATCCCTGCAAATGAGTCTGGTTAACCCGGAGCCCGCTCCAGCTCACTCCTGGGTAACCCCTCATTTTTCACCATGCCTGGGCCGCTGGACGGAGGTTCTCTAGTGGGTGGACCCCCCCCCCATCATCCCATTCCCCTCCCCCTCCCCCCTCATCTCCCATCACCCCTGTCCCGGGCCGATCGTAACCCCTGTGAATATTAAACAGCACCGACTGCAGGAATGCCTCGGCTAAATTGGCAGCAGATGTTGTGTGGGCCTTCGGTGGAGAAGTGTTTTGTCTGGAAACTGAGCTGTAAAACATCGCAGGCCTGACAAGTCCTTTGGTGAGCCTCTGAGGTGAAATGGCACTAGGGCAAACTAGCCCTGCTGGAGATGCACTGGGGTGGCTTTAAACACAACCATCCAGTTAATGGTTACTTATGAACAGTTTCAGGAGACTAGAGCGGTAAAAAAGCCTTCTTCAAATTGGAATACAATGAGGATAGGGTCCATTTAGAGCAGTTGAGTGGAGCCGCCCCCCCCCCCCATTGTAAGCAACAGAGGAGAGAATTCCGAGATTAACTGGCGGATAACCTACTTACCACTACAAAGTAATCTCAATTTGCCCCATATGTCGAAGTCCCTTATGTGACCCCTGAATACGTTATCAAGATAATCGAGATAAGACACAAAGTCTACACAATCCTGTGTGAAATCTCTTCAGTTCAGAGGCAGGTTCATTTAAAATTAGATTAGGACGTATTGCGTATAAAATGAAACAGTAATGTTTCAAAAGATAAAGTGTAAAACGCAAGTTACCTGCTGGTCATGTCAGTGTTGAGAGGAAGCAGGCCTAGGTGTCTGGAGCCTGGTACAAGATGAATGACTGGCGCACTAAGAAAATGATTTCGTAGTTTGTTCCAAATTCTAAACCAGCCGTAGCTCCAGGCAATGGCTGCCGACATAAACTGTGACACATGTGATTTCTTACTCCCAGCCCAAATTATGATAGTTTGGACTACTGGTGCTCTGGCTCCAAGTCTTCAGAGGCACAGGAAGAGGAATTGGTTGTGGGTTTCAATAAGTCAATGAAATGAGCGGGGGAAAAAATAAAATAAAATAAAATAAATAAATCGTCATACTTGCTTGTGAACTTTTAGTCAGACTTTTACAAAGGCAATATACTGTAAGATAATAATAACTTGCAGTGTGAATACTGGCTGGGGATAGGGCTTTACTTCAGAATGTCAAAGTTGGTTCCCGAAAATAGGTTTCCATTCTGTCTGTATACTTTCTTATCAAATGTACTCTTTACACAGTGAGATACTTCAGTGAGGGCACCTTGCAACGCATATTCAACATGTAATCAAAGTGATAAAAGACCTTCATACTGTAAGTACACAAGGTTGAATACTGCAGGTACAGTACAGTACAGTATAGGTGCATGGAAACTGACCCTTTACTGTCAAGATGAAGCTTAACATGAGATCCAGGCTTACAGGGTGGTCATCATGATCCATGCAGGCCATCTGCCAAAACTTCAATCCTGCAATTGATTGGATCTGTGTAAGCCCTAGGCTGATGATAAACTCCTTTATCAACCCTTAACAACCATTAAAGATGCTAACATTCTTTAATGGGAATTAGAGCCAGAGCAGCAGAATACAAATCATCCTGTCTGTGAGACTTTTAACAGCTTTCCATCAATCTGAAGATGATTCATTGAACACTCAGGGACAAAAGGAAGACATATTTTACCGCTGGCCGAGACCATATGGGAAGCTGGGGGAAGTCAACAGAGAGAAAGGAAAATGCTTCACTTTATCTCTAAATCACAGGGAGTCAGTATTGAAGCATTTTGCAAACATAAATAAAGGTATCACGTATTTCACATGTGTGCTCGATGAAAGACGTGAAGGTTTGCCTGCCACCTGCTTTGGGACCAACACGGTGTGCGAGCGCTCTCGGCTAGACATACCTGCACATGCGAGAGAGCGGCGGCTAAACATTGCGCCGATGACACGACAGGGGGGTTAGATGGTCACGCTACCATCATCCTCATGACACGGCGTTCAGACAGAGCATGGAGATGCCCTGCGTGTGCGATGTGAGCATTCCTGGTAGGAAAACACCAGCAGCAGGCTACGGCTTCCACTTCTCTCGGAGTAGAAACCCTTCCATGACCTCTATAAAGACAGAGGGATGTCCACTTTCCGCTACCCACAGACCTGCCAGTCCCGCCTCAGGGAAAAGAGGCCCCATCATTTATTATTTATTCCCTTCTTGTTAAGGAAATACTTTCTCAATAGCTCTCACTGCTTTGTATGTTTTTACAGTTCTTATTTTCTTCCTTGATTCAACCCCCCTTTTCTCTTATTTATTTGCTTTTTAAATACCAGCTCAGTCTTGTCCTTGACGAAAGCTTAAAAAAAATGACTTTTTTCCTTGCCTAGGACAGTGTTTATTTGCCTGGGTGATCTAGAAGAGGTAATGGTATTTTGGGGATACCTATGTGTAGGTGACAGCAGAGATAAGTCATAAAAGCTGACCAGGTTACTGTTACCTCAGGCCATAATCAATTTCCCCAGGTGCAGATTGAAGATTTGTTGACTGATACAATGAGCTCAGATGTCACAATTTATACAACAAGGCTGTCCATCTTAATGTTGGCCATCCTTTCACAATGTTAAATAATTTTATGTTATGGACACAGAATATGCTGTCTGGAATAGCAAGCAAACCGCCAGTTAAGTCATTGAAAAACATTCAGTCTAACTCAATATGTTGGCCCCCTCAAAGATTAGGGGCCAAATTCTCAGTTACTGCCAATTACCTCTGTGTTTGTTGGTGTTCTTGCAGGCTAAATCTTGGTGCTATCTCAGATCCCTTTCTCACAGAACTCATCAAGGCCAAAAGGGATGAAAAGGGCAAGCTACCCCGCTGACCACTGACCTGTGACCTTTGACCCCCCTCCCGAATCAGAATGTCCAGTGTGAAGGACCAGAGGTGCTGGAGACTTGCCCCGGGCCACTATGTGTCACAGACAAGATCTTATGGGTTAATGGGCATTCCTTTCAATTGTCAGGGCCTTGTAGTGTGGCAAGGGTAATGCAAAAAAATAAATAAATAAAGGGTTTTTAGAGATTCCCCTTCTCTAACAAAGTGATTTCACAAAGAGTTATACCCTTCTCACAAACAGAAAGTGACTTCACAAATACTTAGCCATGAAGGTTCCAACTTCTGCCAACTTTGCAGTCACATTCATGCCAATGGCTGTGCAATAGCTTTTTGTACGCACTGTTCAAAAAACCCCTTCACAGACGCAGCCTCACATTCACGGGTCGAGATTTCTCTGTGACATCTTTGAGCCCCTAAACTTTCTTTCTTACATTTCCCACTCTCTCTCTTCCCACTCTCCCACATCAAGAAATAAATGTACAATGTAGGCATACATAAGACATGTAGGCTTACCATAGGATGACAGGCACTAAACGGTGAGGAATATAACTCATAGAGCCAAACATTATTGCCTAGTATACAGTATAGTTTAGAGACAAACACAAGACATGTATTTTAATATTACCCACAAGGCCAAGGAGACAAAGTGGCCCCCTTGAGACCAGTGCATTTGGGTGGTTTGTTTTACAATATGAGTGGTGTAGCACGGAGGACCAATGGGAATTTACATACATCTCCACACCCCTGTCTTCTGAGGACGTGATTGAGCACTGTGGCCCTGAGAAAGCAGACACAGGCCTCCTCCTGGGCGGCCATCTTTAACGCCTACACAGTTAAACAAGTTGTCCCCGGCCACCCAAACATTCACACCGACGCTGAACGAACTTATTACACACCGGGAGTTCCCCAGACTAAGGCTAATCTTATTTTAAACTATTATTAGCAGCATTTTTCATCTTTATAGCGGAGCCAAAAAGCCTTTGACATCGATAATAGCTGGGAACGTTCACGCATTGTGTAAAAGCATGAAGATGAATGGAAAAGGATCAAGGAACATTAATCATCTTTTGGGCTTTGCATGGTTCAAACTGTAAGAAAGAACTCTACAACAATAATAACAACAAGCAGTTTTTATTACTAGTTGAGTATTCGCATAAGAAAGAAAGTGTCTAAAGTAATGCAAGCAGTGGATTTATATCAAACTATAATCAGATTCTTATCAATCACAAATAGAACCATATAATAACTTTTGACGTATATATGCATAATATACAAAATATGCAAGAAAATAACACATTTGTATTTTAAACTATAACATAAAACCAGAGCATTTAAAACTATAAGAGAAACAAAGCTGCAGGCTGCCCAGGTGCACATTCAACAGAAATTACAACATTCTGCAGCTACAACTGCAGAATAACAACTTCATGAGCCATTTGCAAAACAAACAAAGTCCAGTTGGAGCATCAGGCAGTTATGAGTAAAACACCCATGAGCTGTACACAGGCTGGGAGCCTCGACTGGTTTATGGCCATCATATACAGAGTCAGAGCTGCCCCTATGCTTGTTAACAGCTGAGAGGCCAGGGGTTAAGTGCAAGTAATCACTGTAGTTGGAGCCGTCATGAAGGGAACGTCTGAATCTCACACATGACGTGCGTGTGTGATTTGCTGAAGAAAAATGGGAACAAAACATGCATGGACGGTATATTCCAGTGGTCTAGATCACAAACACGGTGTGGACAGACACCCTGTCTAGAAGGAATACACATTCCTAAAGAGCATCATCCACATAAACCAGGGAACAAAACTTGCATGGACACTGGACAGTATATTCCAGTGAATTGGTTAGATCACAAACACTTTATGGACAGACACACTATCTAGAAGGAATACACATTCCTGACAACACCATCAGCCTAGCTTGTGTGACTTTCTTCTTTCTTTTTGTTTTGTCTGGGTGTCATCTGTCAGCAAATTGGTTATCAATGGTCCAGACCACATTCATCCATCATGATAAGTTTACATCTGTTCAAGCTGCGGTGTGATATACTTTAGGCCTCATCCTGCAGGCTGACGTAGACCTGGTCTGGACAGGGGTTTCACCTCATCTGCTTCTGATCCACATGGTTTTGGGGGGTGCGGTCGGCGGGGGGAGGGGGTGGGCATCCATCCAAAACTCCCAGCCGGTCAGGCTGTCCAGTCTTGTCACAGGTGGCACAGTCTGTGTTCCTCTTCCTCCACCATGCCCCTGAGAGACAGGACAATATAACACACTGTACAGGTCAGAGGCAGTGATACTAAAACCAGTGCCCATTCATTTACAATTAAGCAATTCTATTAAAATGGGAAATGACAG
Source organism: Aphredoderus sayanus (assembly GCA_027564795.1). NCBI lineage: Eukaryota > Metazoa > Chordata > Actinopteri > Percopsiformes > Aphredoderidae > Aphredoderus > Aphredoderus sayanus. Next base: position 8,819 of record JAODUG010087104.1, read on the forward strand.
CCTATATCCACCTTATTCTTACTTCCAACCTTGGATGTGTGAACAATTATTTGTTATTACGTATATTGCATGCCAACTGGAAATCTTTCCCACATGCATGAATAATTAGTGAGTGGAAAAGGGAACATTTTACAATGTCATTCATTAAACGCCTTTTCTCCCGACTGAAAATCTTCACATGCACTTGCAAATAATAAAACAGACCAGAAGAAAGTAGATTAACAAATAGTTAATAATAACAGGTGTGATAAATTAAATGGGGCCAATCACTCCCTCTCTGCGGGTTCCAATATATCTGACCTTCTGTTCTGCACTGGAGAAGTTGTCCACCAACAAGCTGAGACTCTCATGCTAAACCCAAGCCCAGTAGAACTGCTCCCTATAGTCACAGAGTAACATCATGGGATGGGCGGATCACCCTACTGTGCAGACTGGGTTATAACAAGACCCACCTTAACACAGGGGGGCAGCCGTGGTGAACATCTGCCCCAGCAGCCCTGGGATACCCCGACAGGGCCTACAGGGCCCCAGTAGCAGGAGCATGGTGTGAAAAACCTGTTCTGCAGACAGCTTATCCACAACACGGAGCACATAAACACCCTCCTGTTTTCATTTCTTATTCATGCTTTTAATCACGGATGACAAAACTCCAAGTGAAAGGAAGACTGAGGGGGGGGAGTGGGGTGGGGGGGTGGGAGAGAGAGAGAGAAGAAACTTGGCACAGACTGTTTACCTTTCCTGCGCTTTAAATGTCTTTGAGACGGTCTGCTGGGTTGCGGGTGGGTTTTCAAACTGTGACATAGCTGTGAGTGTGTTTTTGGTGTGTGTGTGTGTGTGTGTGTGTGTGTGTGTGTGTGTGTGTGTGTGTGTGTGTGTGTGTGCATGCCTGTGCGTGTGTCAAGGCGGTGACATTAAAACAGGCTGCTGTAGAAAGAGGCTGGCAGAGGCCCAACAAACAGCACTGACAGTGCGAGCTCCTCTCTGCCCATTCTAATGAGGCAATGTGCAGGGCTGCCTCTAATGCTTACTGATCGCAGGCCTGCAATGGGCATCCTGAGGCCACATACCGTCTGGTCTCTTCCCTCCATCAGCTCTAGTCTCAGCCTCTTCCCTTCATCAGCACCACGTCACCTAGGAGACTGTGTCTAGTCTCAGTTTCTTCCCTCCATCAGCACCACATCACCTAGGAGACTGTCTCTAGTCTTAGCCTCTTCCTTCATCAGCACTACATCACCTAGGAGACTGTCTCTAGACTCAGCCTCTTCTCTCCATCAGCACTACATCACCTAGGAGACTGTCTCTAGTCTCAGCTTCTTCCCTTCATCAACACTACGTCACCTAGGAGACTGTCTCTAGTCTCAGCCTCTTCCCTCCATCAGCACTACAACATAAGAGACAGGCTGAACTTCTGAAACATAGACCACTGTCATGTCAGTACTATCAGGAAGTAAGGTAGTAAATTTGCATTGGTGTTTAACAGCCAATGAACAGTGGTATTGTCACTCACAAGTCTGTATACATATTTCCGGCATGTCCAGTGCTGTATTAATGCCAGTCCTTCCATTTCTTTTAAACAGTAATCACAGTCTATATTCAACAGATTGACAAGACCAGTAAACATCCAGACTCGTTGTTTAGTTTCAAAAACAATTTACCCAAAAACAAGTGTAACATCCAATTTACAGCTGTAGTTATAGAGTTATGTACAGTAGTGTACGTCAATTAAAATACCTCTCCTCTCAAGTATACAGTAGGCAGGTCTCTTGACGCTGTTAGCCAGTGGTGTCCCAGACTTAAGGCATGTAAAGGCTGACTTAGTGAGACTCATTTACATTTCGTCAGATGGCCAATAGTGGGGATAATAGCTGTAGCAGGGGGAAGTAACTGTGGGGTGGGAGTGGGGTGACAAGGATGGAGCACACGCATCAGTCAACATATCAAAATGGCAGATGGTCAAGGCTCCTCAACGTAAGGAGGCCATGACGTGCAGAAGTCTTCAAGGACACACACAGGAAAGTACATTGTGCTTTTCCGTGAGTGGCAGAAACGGTTTCCTGTGACCCCCACCCCTTCACCGTTTACCAATAATGTCAGGTCTTTGTCTGCAGGAAGGTGGTCATATGGATGTGGAGGGGATGTCCAGGTCATAAACTCGTTATTAGGTCACACTAGATGCATGGGGAATGCTGATAAACAGGATCTGATGAGGCTACTACTATGCATTGTGCTATAGGTAATGCCTATGTTGAAACCTAGCTTAAATGTTGTAGGGTGCGTAGCCATCTACTATTGGCATACATACAGTACATCGTCCACAACTCCACTACTCTACTGCCATTGACCCTGAATTTAAACTCAACTTCACCATTAAGCTCAGAAATAAGATAAAAGCATGTGGGGTAGTTCCATCTACAGGGTTTTATTTATGTTTTCAATATTTATATTAATATATTACTTGGACACGATTTGGCACCCATCTCCAGGGCATTTCAACGGGACAGCTGACAGTTGATTTTAACCTGGGTCATCCAGCTGAAGAACAGACTGACAAACAATTAGGCTACCCTGACAGACAATGTGACAAAGTACCACACATTGTACGTCCCATAGGAGTTCACCAGCGAGTTTTCTGAGCACTGCTGGTCTAGATTAAACATTGCTAGGTCGATAAAAGTCTAGAGGCATGAGGGAAGTATCCGTATGAGAGCTCTTCATTATGGGAAGCACAAAGAACTGGGTCGAACAGTATTTACATCGGTTTTCATGGCTAGTTTCGCCCTTCACAAGTGCTAAATTTAGGGTTGTGGCTCTCGTTGATGAAAAGCGAGACAGTTAAGCATTGGGACAATATCTGAAAGTCACATTAATATGCTTTCCTAAGGGTGACAACTCAAACAAAAACACCTCTCTCTTAACCCTCGTGATGTCCTTAAAAATATCGTATTTTTCCAGCAGCGCCATCTGATTGTGTATGATTTTGTGCGTTTTTTAATTGGCATTACTGTGTGTATTTATTTATTAATAATTTATTTGTGTTGTTTTTTTCATGCTTTTTAACCCTCCTGTTGTCCTCAGGTTTCAAACACACACCTTGTTGTGCCAGCTAGGCACATCATATGTCTGTGTAAGCTGTATAATTCGGTTTAGCGCCCTCTATCTGCTACACAGAGCTAGTGATTTGGGTCATTTTGACCTGAAGGACATCACAAGAGTTAAATGCCATATAGGGTGCTTCCTTAGAAGCTATTCCCCACACAATGGAAACACATTGTAAAGGCTATTGCTGTAGCACATTGTTGTTGTGTTAGTTAACATTTTACACCTAACTTTACTTTACGATGCCTAAGAACACAAAGTCTCGCCGGAACGCAGAATCAACTGCGGCCATTGCCGCCTCCTCCACCTGGCTGACCGCGGC
>JAODUG010087125.1:0-12234 GCA_027564795.1 Aphredoderus sayanus
AACACGCGCACACACACACACACGCACGCACGCACGCACACACACGCACGCACGCACGCACACACACACACACACGCAAATGTACGCTCACTTACACGGTCACGCACGCACACACACACACACGCACACACGCACGCACGCACACACACGCAAATGTACACACACACACACGCAAATGTATGCACACATACACGCACGCACACACACACACGCAAATGTACGCACACAAATGTACGCACACATATACGCATGCACACGCACACCGCACAGTGCATGGGACATGCATCCCTTCCAACACCGTTACCTGGGCGACATCAAGCAGGTATATCTGCAGGAAGAAGGCAGTGGCACTTGCTGCGACCTCTTTGGGGGCTCCACCGATGGCGAAGCACAGCTTGCTGCACACTGACAACCTCTGGCTCGGGTCGGTCTGGGAACGCATGGGTGACTGTTAGATGGCACCGTGTGGCAACAACAACAACAACATGCGTGCGGGCAGCTTACAGTCTGGTCTGGGAGACATGTAAGCATCGTCTTATAGGAGGACTGGCAACGTAGTGCTTACAAAATAACTATGCTGCTGGGACAGAACGTCAACGATGTTTGAATGTCAACAAGCATTTCATAAGTAAATATCAGATGAGTAACATCTGAATAGAGTTCAGAGTCATTCATGAATTTAAGAATGATTTTATAAAATAAGAAAACCCAGTCCAAAGGTCTGGCTCACTTGACTTGTGACTCATATACTGTACAAAGAGTTACGTTGTCATCTACTGTAAAAACTTTAAAATCATATTTCCAAAAATATACATTTGCTCAAACTGCCAGTAATGGCATCAGATAAGTACTCATGCACAGCTGCTACTGATTCATATTCTGTGTATGCTGTACAAGGAAGATGCAGCAATATAATGTATCACCCTCCTTAAAGACCTCACGCACGCACAAACCGTTTATCATACACACACTTTCTCACCACAAACCTCCATTTCATAATTTCAAACATCAATCTCTCTGTGCCGTCTTCCTAACCGACATTTATGATGCTTTCCGCTGTGGTGCGGCCAGAAAGACGTCCATGTTAAAATGAGTGTGAGTGATTGTGTTATATAGACTATTAGAAGAACACTTGGCTGCTGTTTAGATTGTGGCATCTCTGCCGACACTGGGGCACACTGAGAATCACCCCAGTCATCTGTCATCATTCAGAGCTCTTCCCTTACCACACTCTTGCTATAAACCATCACACACACACGTGACTGACTGTGTGTGTGTGTGTATCCCCATCCCTCCGTATGTGTGTTTTGTGTGAAGTGAGAGGAAGATGCTTTCATCCTCACACATGAATTAGGAGACAAACCGCAGCGCAGGAAGCCCAATATTTACGACCGTCTCAAAGGGGGCGCGCAGCAAGCTAATATAAGTACATAGCCTACATATATCAACTTGTGTTTTGCTCACTCTCTATTTAGACTCCCTTGAACCTTTCTGTTTACAAAGAAAGAGACAGGCAGGCAGGCAGACGCACAGACAGACAAACCGCTGTCATTCCACAGACAGACAAACAAATCACTGATGCACACAGGCAAAGAGACACACACACACACAAAGGCAAGTTTCACTCTACACAACCACTTTTCTAGGGTTGGCCCACAGCAAGTCACCCTCAGGGGGGGTTCATGAAAGAAGGAAATCACCAAAGGAACCACAAGTGAAGCCAATAGACTGCTATTATCAGCCATACTGCTTCCCTTCCTCCTTTTCACCCCATCAAAACATAGATGGCTCCTTGAATGACAATTACCAGGAGGGAGCTGTGTAATTACTGGAGCGTTAAGACAAGAGGGGTCAGAGGTAAGTACTGACTGCGTGCTGGTTCAGACTTCAGAACTCTCTCTTCTTCCACTCTCACTGCAATTATCCTTAATTGAAGAGGGGAAAGAAATCAAAGCCTCTGGTGTCTGAAGAATGCCTTGCTTATCTGATGTGACACGCTAAAATACTCCCAAATCTATATGATGTTTCTGTCTGTCTATCTCTCATAGGCTCTCCTTCTCTAAACACTTTCTGCCCGGAGTCCAGTCTAGCATTACTAAGCTCTTTTCACCGAAGACATAAACAGGATATCCCTTCCACTGCTGTTGGGACACACCGTGCAGGCGTGCACTACTGCACCATTGCACAGATGCCAACCAGAACACACACAGCTGCCTAGACACACGGGCATACAGTACACAGTATGGGTTAGTTCAACGTAAGCACATAAAAGGACAAATTAAACTCTTTTCTAAAGATAATGAATAAGTAATGAATTAGTAATTAATCCTTAATTAATTGGAAAAAAAACATTTCTAGACTACAAACTTGTACAGTACTTTATACATTTAGATTACTTATTGTTTGCACAGTGTGATACCTTAAATTAAATGTATAATTGCTCCTTCATGTTGCCTATCGACCCCTATTGCATCCTAACCAAGGGATGATTCCTCTCTCTGTGATCCCTTCCCAAGGTTTCTTCCCTTTTTTACCCATGGGGTTTTTTATGTTAGTTTTTCCTTGCCCGGGGAGAGGAGCAAGTTCAGTTTGTTTGTTTGTTTGTTTCCTTGTGGGCTTGTGAAGCCCTTTGAGACTGTAATGTGATTAAGGGCTATATAAATCAACTTGACTTGACGTGACTTCACAAAATAGGAGTAAACTCTACATGCAACTTGTGAGCATGTGTTACTGACAGGCAGAGACTGTTCAAATGAACGCATAAAGCAGTTTCAGTGTACTTTCTGTGAGGAATTTTGTGATCATGTTTTGTGTCAAGGACAAAATATTGTGTCTGGATTTAGGGGACTGTTACAGTTGGCCCGTGTAGATTATGGATTAAGACTACAACAATAAATGTTGATTTAGTTAGCGTTGGCAGCAGGGACTTTAAAATGGCAGTTATAAATACATCCCTGCCACTATAAACATGTAGTGACATGTCACCAGCCTGGCATTGGCTCAGCGTAGCTAAGGCTTGAGGACAATGGTCTACTGTTCTGAGGAACAGTAAAGGGGTTAATCATATACTTTGAATGACATCAACTGCTCATGTTACTGTACATTTGGAACAGCGGCCCCCAAACCCTGGTCCTGGGGATCTACTGGCTTGCATGCTTCAGAAGTCTCCCCGCTCCAACACGCCTGATCCAAATGAATGGGTCATAATCAGACTCCTGTAGAGATTGGTAACAACCCATTCATTTGGAGCAGTGGGTCCCCCAGCACCAGGGTGGAGGCCCACTGCTTTAGAGTGACAGAGCTCTGCAAGATGCCCGTCAGAGGTACAGTACTCTATTCAAAGCATCAGGGACATCTAAACAAGGAGCCCAAGCCATCAGGTGACACATTACTGGGCTGTGTGTTAGGCCCAGAGGCCCAGATTGACTGTACTGTACCCTTTGTTATGTATAATTCACAACCACTTCCATCCCGACTGCCCACCCTTCTCAAGGAATGACTGACAGAGATGGCTGAGTCTTCTGCCATCTCAAAGTCATCTCAAGGTCAGGGTCTGCTCACGTCTTTCAGAATAGAACTACTATGGAAAGTATTGCCTACCTACGTTGATTGTTTCCTGTGAGGCTGAAGCACTGATGGCAGAAGTCTAAATGTACATACAAATGTATTCAAAATCAAAAATGTATTACACATTTACAGGATAGCCATAGTGGTTTGGGTGGTCTACTCTCGGCCGAAAGGTTTTGGGTTCAATCACCTACCTGCAACTTATTCTCTGTATGACTTTCTTTCTCAAGATGTCACAGAATGCGCAAACACATGCTTAATGGGCTACAAACACACACAAAATTTAAAATGATGAATTTACATTCTTTTTCAAGTCTGTTAATCGTATTGACTAGTTGTAGTAGTGATGTGGTCAAACTGCAATATAAGACTGTTTCACAATTAATAAATCAGGCAGCAGCAGTAACTATTCTATTTGCCCTGCCTTACTTTCTATTTGGCTGTGCAGGCCTATTGGAACCATATAAGTATTCAAGTCATGTATATCAGGTCCTAGGACATATACACACACACACTCACACGCACACACACACACATACGTTTAACACAAAAGAAAGACATGGTGACTGCATCACACACCCTGAACAGCATTACCCAATGTAGGTCTTACAATAAAACATTTATCTCAATATACAATAACACACACTCTACAAAACTAGTCTCTGATCGCTGTCCTATAAAATGCTGTCAGAGTTTGCGGGTTCAAAGCAGCATCGGGAGAAGGAAAAGAGTCCTCACACGTCCTCAGGCTACAATAGTTATCCCCCAACACAGCAGTACCCTGCTTGGCCTTTGATTTACAATTTCACAAGGAAACAATTCAAACTGATTAATCACCAACAGATAAGCTTCAACTCACTTTCCCCACTACTATACATGGCCCAAATGTGACAAGAATTGTCTATAACCCTCCTAATGTACTCAGAAATCTCGGATTTGGCCACATGGCGGCGCCATCTGATTGTAAATGATTTGTGTGTTTTTCAATTGGCTATGCTGTGTGTATTTATTTCTTTATTAATTATTTCTTTATGTATTTGTGTTGTTTTATGTGCCTTTTAACCCTCCTGTTGTCCCCGGGTGTCAAACACACACCTTGTTGTGCCAGCAGTGTCTGTGTAAGATGTAGAAATATGTTTAGCGCCTTCTATCTGCCACAAAGAGCTAGTAACTTGGGTAATTTTGACCCAGAGGACATTACGAGGGATAATCAGCCTCATACACATCAACAAAAATTAAACAATGAGTAAAAGGAATATTATATTACGTTTGTATTTTACAATAATCTACTGTGACAATAATATTGTCACAAGTCCATTAAATACAGACATTACCAGATATGATATACAGTATATTCACACAGGTAATCAGCATACTATATACACAAACAGAAAACACATTACACAGGCACGCAGCATAACACAACACAACAACATCAGGCACCCCAGTCCTTACCTGGTGTGAGGTCTTGTTGAACGGCGGGTCAGGAGGTTTGATGAGCTTGACTGTTGATTCCTGCGGACGCTTCTCCCCTTTGGTCATGGCGGAGAGACTGTGCGTGAGCCGCTGGCCGTACGTCTGCGTCTGCGGGCTGCCGAACTGCGTGTGACTGTGACTCCGCGTGTGCGCCAGAGAGCGAGGGGCCGGCCGCTGCGCGTCTAGCGCGGGCGTCGGAAAGTGCACGTGGCTCTGACTCCTCCGCGTGTGCGCGTGTCCGCCGCGGGCGTGAGAGACGGGCCCCGGCGGGGCCACCGCCGCTGGCTCCTCCCGCTCCTCTGTGACAGCGCGGCCGCTCGGCGCTGCCATTGACTCAGCTATGGAATGAGGACACGGAAAGAATCAAGAGAAAATAAAACGCACACGCGCCGAAAACACATCATAGCCTGACATCATATTTTAGCAGACTAATACAAATACACACAAAAAGGAGGCCCTTGTGCACAGAGACGTGCACATGCACGCAGGATAAACAGTCCCGTGCAACTACACTGATGAAACGTCAAGGTCCTCGGAGGTTAACGACTCTCCTCACTAGTGTGTTTCAATATTACTTCAATACTGACTTCGCGTGATTCCAGCAATACAGCCTATACAGTAGTTGAGCTGTCCCGCAAACGCTCGGTTAAACACTCATCGCAAAGCTGACACCTGCAATACAATGCACTACATATTCACTAAACAATTATGAATTACAAGGAATTGCATGGCTGTCCTTACCCCGCGTAGAAGAGAAAAATAGCTATAGTGCGGGACGTTCAGTCAACGGGTTATGTGCGCAGAGACGGAGAGGGTCGAAGAAGGCTCATTCCTTTTGATGGAAAGGAGACTGCAGAGGATGGAGGTTGCCTCTCTCATCTGTTTCTAAACAGCGACGGTTTAAATCTGCAGCAATGAAACAGCGCCCCACAGTGACCAAGCTCGCACACAACGACAAAATAAATAATAGATTGTGCTGTCTTACAGGTGCTTTGATGATATCCTATAGACTAGGGGTCTCAAACTCAACTTACCTGAGGGCCAAGTATTCAAGGATGTATTTACCCTTCACTGGGTGACACTACTGAAAACACATTTCAAGTGACCAACGTTGATAATTTGTGTTGTTGTCACCCACAAGGGTTAAAAAATATAAAACGCCCAGGGCAACGACTCACGCAGGTGCATGTGAGAAAAAATGCATGGGCCGCACTAACACTAAGCTTTGATTTCAAGTAAGGGGCCACAAAATATCTTTCAACGGGCCACAATTGGGCCCCGGGCCGCGAGCCTGAGACCCCTGCTATAGACGGTGGTTGTTTCTGACTGTGGCCTATTTGTGTGAGATGCCCGTTCCTTTCCAACCTGACCGTTCCCACGAATCCATGACTGCGGAGCTTTACACTGGAATGTGTGAAATGCAGTTTGGCTTAATCCTGTTGATGATGCACTGACTCATCAGCCTCGGTGGCCTGTTTTCTGTGTCTTTCTGTGGAACTGGTAGTGTCAGTGAGTGTCTGCGGCTTTTGGGAATCTGGAAATGTTTCACATAGTTCTCAGGTGTGTTTGATGCACCTGGTTTCTGTTAAGTCAGAGGGTGTTGAGGAATACTGTAATTATATTACATAATCATTATGTACATGGGTGTATTTCACCGATACTAAAATAGGATTAGTCCTGTGAGTGTGATTGTAGTCTAGTATGGTATTGTTCTTTTAGTGAGCAATGTTCTACACACCTGTCTGAAGACAAGAGTCAAGATATGTATAGCCTTTAATACATTTACATACATGCAAGTACACTTGTATGTCATTGACCTACCTATAACGTATCATAAGTCTACAGCACATTGACTTTTTCAGTTTCGTCCTGAGGCTGAGAAAAAAACCTACTATATACAACAGCTGCCAATTTTTCACAACACTATAAAAAGGCCTATACTCAACAGGAGTATGCTTTTAGCGTCTCACTTTCATGCCCACTAATACTGTACGATAAGCAGAATCTCATATGCTTATGAAACAGTCTAGGCCAAAGGACACCAACTCCCACAATCAAGAAACCTGGATTTATAAGACATCTTCTAAGACAGCTTTAACAAATCCACTCTATTGACAGTAGACGAGACAGTGTACTGCTATAAGAAGCATATGAACTGCATTATAGGGTGGGTAGTATACTGTGTAGCGTGTATGTTTCAGATAATATGATAAGGGGAATGTGGAAATTAAATGTTAGCCTTCTGACACTGGTAGGCCTAAACCTGCTGTTATAAAAGGAAATGTGGGACTAAGGAATAGTAATTTGTGCCTAGCTTTATTAAATATGTAGCAGAGGAAATGTGGCCTTTTTACCCACTTAGCTAGACGCCCTCTGGCTGTCAGTCAAGCGACACGGAGACTCGCTTGGCTGAGATTTCGACCCAATACGTCCCTCATGTGCCCAAGTCAGTTTAACAAAAGAAAATTCTACAGAGCCTGTTATGGCTTTAAATACATTTTAGCTGATGGCAGAGGTCCTTGGCTAACCCTGACCAGTCCAAAGGCTTAGGTTTCTCAGCAGTAAGAAAGAGAACAGACAGTCTCTGGTCTGGCCTCCTATTGCTTGAAATATTGAACACATAATGGTTTTCACCTTTTCCTCAGACAAGGCAGAATGCCTGGGGAAAGAGAATTGTCTGCACACATTCACAAGATGGTGCGCGTGCACACACACACACACACACACAGCAATATTTAACTGGAAATGAAATGACAATTAAAATACCAATTAGCACAAACTAAAGACTGGATTACTTCCTCCTATCCTCATATTTACCCGAATTTCTTCCTGTTAAGGAATGTATTGCTGTGTTGGTCACTGAGACAATCATCGGCTCACTGCAGTGTAACACTTAATGTAAATTATGAACATATATTCTGCCATACACAAAATTTAGGATTTTTATTTTTATTGTGAACTGCCAAGTATATCCAGGACAGATGCAGAACAATGTGCTTATTGATTGAAATCTCCCATGAAGCCAAATATACACATAAACATGGAATTTTAGTCAGGCCAGATATTTACATGAATACTAACTTTTTCTCTTACTATGAAAAAACTGTTCATATGATTGTTGTTTATGAAATCTAATATATATTGATGTAAACATAATAGAGTTCCTTGTTCTAGGGTAATATCGTTTTCAGTATCGGTTTAAATATTTACCATACACAAACAAACTGGTGATTAGTTTGAGAAGTCTTGTACCTTAAAAAATTGGAAGCATGTAAACAGTATATGACAGTATATGACAGCATATGACAGTATATGACAGCATATGACAGTATATGACAGTATATGACAGTATATGGTACACTGATGGACAAAAAGACACAAAAGGAAACCACTTGTACTTTGAGGCAGCCTTTCTTGGAAGCCTTTTTAGTGTGTTTATGATGAGAAAAATAAGACGAGCAGTAACATGACATGAGCTTCTGTAAAATTGGTGATGCTTGTAAGTAACTGAAGACAGCCTATGTTGTTAAGCCATATCCTTTTGGGGAACATACATTCAGCTGGCCCTACTTCTGCCTTCAGAACTGCCTTAATTCATTGTGGCATAATTCCATAAACCGTTGATACAAAGCAGGATGGATCCATGCCTTCATGTTGTCGACCCCAAATTCTGACCCTGCCATCTGAATGTCGCAGCTGAAATCGAGACACATCAGACCAGGCAACGTTGTTCCAATGTTGTACTGTCCAATTGTGGTGAGCCTGTGCGAATTGTAGCCTCAGTTTCCTGTTCTTAGCTGACAGGAGTGGCACCCGATGTGGTCTTCTGCTGCCCTATCCTATTTGCTTGGACGGGTTATGTGTTTAGAGATGGTATTCTGCATACCGTGGTTGTAATACCGAGTTATTGTTTCCTGTCTGTCATCTCGAACCAGTCTGCCCATTCTCCTCTGACCTCTGACGTCAACAAGGCATTTTCGGCCACATAACTGCCGCTCGCTGGACATTTTCTCTTTTTTGGACCGTTATCTGTTGCAGCGATGTGATAGGCTGATTAGCTATTTGTGTTTACAAGCAATTGAACAGATGCACCTAATAAAGTGGAAAGTGGGAAAAAAACCAGGACATGGAACGACCTCAAGTGCAGAACCAGAATCAGAGAGGAAGAGTTGCAGAGGGCTTTGGGGGCGAGCTAAGAAGAAGTCTGTGGCGTCAAGTTGTGTGCTAGTGTGATGTTCAGGGGCCCTATTGGTCAGCAGCGTCCGAAGGGGGCATGTGTGTTCAGGGGTCTCTGGACAATGACGGCGTTGGCTAAATCTGCCTCTTCCAGACTCAGTTCTTCCTCGTTGAGCTCTCGGAAGGGGAGGGACGTTGTCAGAACGAAAGGCGGACACGTCCTCTGGCAGCGTGCCACAAAGTCCTGAACGTCCCTGACCCTAACAAAGTGGACGAAGAAGGAAGAGGAAAAAGAAAGTCCAGGTTAGCGATAAATAATATATGTATTGCTTCAGTTGTTTGGTTTCGATAGCAATGTAGCTAAAGACTTTCCTCACGGTCAATTACACAGTATTTCCATCTGAAGTATCCTACCGACAACACCATTCATTATTTATCTATATAGCAAACGACCATCCACAAGACCCTATGGCTCACACACTCTGAAGGTAAAGAGTCAGAGGCCGCAAGCCCTTTTCCCGCTAACACTCTTATATAAAACGTTGCATCTGAGTTACGCTATCCCTCCCTGGGGAAATGTTATAGATCCACTCCACTGCTCCGGCTCAGATAATGTTTTCTGCAAGCCCATGCACTGTGTGTGTGTATGTGTGTGTGTGGGGGGGTAGATAACATGTCATGTCAAGACCCACCTCGACTAGTGACCTCTCCACCTCATAGCACTAACTTTTTATTTCTAAATAAATAAAATGAAGAAAAAAAATAAAATAAATATATATATATATATATTTAAACAATATATTTATAAACAAATAACGTTCTTCCTATCTGCTCTCAGGAATAAGCACTTTCTTGTATTCTTGTATTGTATTTCTATTAGCAATTATTCCCCGATGGGACATGCTGCTTTATTTATTCCGACAGAATGTTTGCTTACAATTGCTGGTCTGTGACCCATGCACTATTGACACGTACTGATTGTTAAGTTGCTTTGGACAAATGCTGTACATGTAAATGAGCACCGTGCTGCAGTAGGGCTCATGCACTACCACACAGGGACGAGACATTACATAATCCCCAGAACCATACTGAGCCACAGCCCCAGCCCCCTCCCCCTCTCCTGCTTCTAGTGCTCCTTGATCTCCTACACCAGCATGGCAGAGCCTCTGATGCACACATTTGGAGTTACTTTGAATAAAAACTTCACTCGTTTCATCACGATCTAACAAACCACGTAGAACTAGCACGCTGGCTAATTCATTTCACTACATGGCCCACCAGCTTATCTGTAGAAAATAATTTTTTATTCGATTGAGATATTTACAAATGGCGTAGTATTATTAAGGATGCACCGATTGCATTTTTTTCCTGGCCGATTCAATTACCGTTTATTTTATCAGCCTGACTGGCCAGTTCAGATTTTTTACCAATTCCAATATTCACAGCGCTTTCACTATTTATTTTAGGACTCTAAGTCACTCAGATGCAGAGATATTTCATTTTAAATGCATTTTGTTTTTTACGGTCCCTTAGCAAACAGCGTTCTCTGTTCATCATAGTAATTTGTTGAAGGTCCCTTAGTCGCTAACATTTGTCATCTTTTTACATTTTTACAAGACAACGTGCGTTTAACAGAACTGACTGATAAAAATAAACCAAGTAACACAGACTCACTCACAATACTGCTGACCCCGTTATTTGTTTCAGCTGATTACATTATTTCGTGTATTTCTATAATGAACCCACTTGAATACGTATCATCTCACACTTTCTCCTTGTTTTTGACTTAATGACCTTGTTGTGCCAGCAGTGCACATCATATGTGTGTGTAAGCTGTAGAATTAGGTTTAGCGCCTTCTATCTGCCACAAAGACCTAGTGATTTGGGTCATTCTGACCCAGAGGACATTACGAGGGTTAAGAGCCAGGTCGTGACATGAGACATGCAGGTCATACACACCGATGGGATATGTTAAATCTCTGCACCAGCCGCCTGCCGTCTGCCAACCAGATCTGCAGGGAAGTGACGGGGAGGCTGTGGTCCAGCGTTACCATGGGAATAGGAAGGGATTCTCCATCCTCGTGCACAGATGGCGATCTAGCAACCACTCTGGGTGCAACACTGGGACAGGGAACAGAACGATTCTGTTGGAGGGAGCCATTATCACAACACACCTTCTGTATGCCCTCACATTCCTCAACAATAGCTTTGACTACTAAGGATGTCACGATACAAGAAATGTAGTAGTCGGTACCAATACCAGTGAAATTCCACGGTTCTCGATACTCATTTCGATTCCACGGGGTTAAACAAAAGAAAATATATAATTAAATAATAAATAAATCAAACTTAATAAATGAGGCTCTAACAGTTTATGTAGCTTAGCTATGTACATTACTAGTTATATAAAGCTCAGTAGTTCAAGCTCATAACGTTGTATGCTGAGACTGCCATCAAATATAAAGTCAAATGTCATTTGACTGGGGGAAAATCTACAGTATGTGCCTTGGGGTTGGCTACTGTAATATTGTCTGCTAATTTAAGTCTGTGGCTTTGTGTGGCCTGCTCGTGACTTGGTGCCCGCACGAGAGTGCTTCTAGGGCGGGTAAACATTCACCGAGATCCCGGTCGGCGCTCCGGAGGTATCGAAAGTGCGAGGCGCTGACTTCTTTCAAATCCAAACTTGAAACATTTACAGTATGTTCTCCATACTGTCTTCTGCTGACCTGAAACATACCACTTTGACGTATGCTATGCTGCAAAACATTTAGAATGAATTTAACATTATTTTAATATCATA
Source organism: Aphredoderus sayanus (assembly GCA_027564795.1). Classification (NCBI taxonomy): domain Eukaryota; kingdom Metazoa; phylum Chordata; class Actinopteri; order Percopsiformes; family Aphredoderidae; genus Aphredoderus; species Aphredoderus sayanus. The sequence continues at coordinate 12,020 of JAODUG010087125.1, forward strand.
CCATTTTCTCGTCATGTCATGTCTTTTATGTTTAATTGTAGTACATGTTTTTATGTGAAGCACATTAAATCTGCCTCATGTATGTGCCTTGCCTTGCCTACATCATTAAAACTTTTTTTTACTGGCACAATTCAGGTTTTGGGAATTTTTTTGTCAGTGTCTCATGGCAACAGAATCCCCATCTTTCTTTTTATACGATACACCTGGATTTAGAG
>JAODUG010087136.1:0-12234 GCA_027564795.1 Aphredoderus sayanus
CTCTCTCTCTCTCTCTCTCTCTCTCTCTCTCTCTCTCTCTCTCTCTCTCTCTCTCTCTCTCTCTCTCTCTCTCGTCCAGCCTGTGTGACCCAGCCAAGCAAAAGAACCCCCCTCCCCCATCCCCACTTGCTCTCACAACACAGCCCCCATCATTTATGGATGTCTTTATTTATAAACACAATCCGATGCTCACTCTCCAGGCTGCCTCGCTTGGGCAGAACTTCATTTGAAGACGGGGGCATCTCTTCCTTGACTGGTTCCCTTCGGAGCCATAGACTGATCGGGATGCGTTTGGATGGGTTGCGACAAGTTTTTTTTTTTTTTCTTTCTCTTTTCCAACTGACAAAGTTTTCATATAACAGCAGTGGAAATATGCACGCCGCCTCAGCTCCACATCAGACCAGATCGTCGTAGAGACAGAAAAGCCCCTGTCCACGTTATAACAAGAACGCAGATGAAAAGCCTTACTCAGGTCTTCACAAGGAAGACGAGTGAGAGATAAATTGAAACATATAGGAACGCCTCGGCGGTGTACAGGTGAGAATGAATAGGGGAAGCGTGTCCTTGGAGGTCTTTCAGAGTCCATTGCGGCACGGTAATCACCTCTTCCTGGTCCAAGAGTTACCAAATTGCTTCTGCTTAGCCCGGGCCCCCCCAAAAGCCCTTTTGTTCCGATTCCCTCACTGCACAAGCTTTTAAGGAGTACAACTGGATATTCCGATGGGTCTCTTTGATTTCATAAAAACCCCTCCAGTCCCCCCGAGACCAGTGAAAGGCCCAGGCACTAATCTGTAATAGTGCTCGTATATAAGCTCCCGCACTGACAGGTTCAAGTGCAAAAGGGGGATAATTATTTGCCAAAAGACACAACCCACTGTACACATCTGGTGTTCCCTAACTAGCTCTTGTCAGTGCTGAATAGTGTTATTTGCTGGGTCTTGTCTAAACAGTCTACCAGTGCAGGGACTGTGCGGCCGACCGTTTCAGCCTTGCGTTCCTTGAGAACGACGAGGAGAAGAAGAAGAAAATCAGTTTGTGTGTTTACGCGCATACAGCCGACAGCTGTTCGCATGCGACTTCATTTCCACAGCCACGCGGATATATGAATGGATATATGAATGGATATATGAATGGATATATGAATTTAGGGTTTGTTTGGCTGCATTTAACCAGACAGAAAGTGAATACCGGGCGTTTAACAAGGGCGCTAACAGGTAACGCTAACAGGAGGTATAGGAAGGGCGGGTATGTAAATGAAAACCAGAGACAGGATTGATGTTTTCCCGAGGAGAAGTGGGAAATTTATAGCCTTGATAGACGCACCGGGCGACAAAAGGAAACAGAAACAAGAAGGAAAAGAAAGAAATGGCATGAAACAAAAGCCCCCGACAGACTGGGAAAGACGGATCAAAACGATGGGAGAATTAAATGCAGAGCGCTCACCATCTCTATATCCCTGGGGGTGGGAAGAGGAGGGGGTTCAGACCATTTCTCTGCTCACCGCTGGCCATCCCTACCCCTCCTCCCGACCAAAACACCCCCTCCCTCCCCTCCCCTTCCCCAGACAGGTATGTCAAGCCACAGCCACCCCTGCCTCTCCAGCTGCATGAGCTGCCGTGAGCAGACAGCCATAGTGGAGCTCTGGGCAGACCCGTGCCAGGGTCTCGGTTCCCCCCCCCCCATCAAAGTGCTTGCGTTTCCGCCGGAGTGAAAGCGGAGCAGCTTTGATCAATATCGCCCGCGAGGAGGCCTCAGACGCGGGAGGTTAATGGCCATTTAACCCCTTGTCACCTTTGCTGTTCCAGCTGCCTGCGAATGCCTTTGAAATCCTGACACGGCCATCTTTAGTACAGTTCAAAGGCTTTTCTCCCGTGCATGTGCTTGTGTGTACCTGTACTGGCTATTACCACCGGCCTGCACCAAAAGGGTGGTGGTAGGGAGTAACTTTCACCACAGGGGGCAGGATTGAGCTATATACTGTAAGTTCCCCATTAAAGGTGGGGTCAGCAATTGTACGCAAATGCACTTTGCGTACAATTTTGATTAGCTCATACTGCTAGCTGCCCGTTCTGTGTGTGCGCTGAATAAAAAGCTGGTGTTTCTACACAGCCCTGGCTCTGTAAATGGGAACACAAACAAAGTGGTGCAGACCGCACCACACAACACTAATACAGCCATAGCAATGCTTGTCCATTTGTGGGGGGCAGGGCTTCTGATGGGGCACCCTATGGCAGTTAAGGGAGAGGTGTTTTTGTTTTGATCGAGTGCAAATATCAACAATCTTTCTTCAGCATTGCTGACTCCACATTTAACACGTGGATGCCCCAGAAGTGAACCTGCACCTTTGTCCAGTAGCATTCCGTTACAATTACACTTTTGCCATTAAGCTGACGCTTTTATTTAGTGTACAGTTATAACCATTCCTCATATTCATAGCCAACAATAACCTGACATTGCAGATAGATTGTTGTTCACAAGTCCATCTGGGGAGCCGTCCATAGGTACTGTTTGTTTACGGCGGTTTCTGTCATAAACATCTTGTCAGTTGATTGGATAAACCATTGATTGATTGGATAAACTTTTGCCGCAACCAGTTGGGAGTAGAGCGAAAACATCTTTTCCGTCTAACCTTCAATGCTGTTTCAATGAAGATATAGTCTTCAGTTGAGATAAAACTGACGGTATAGCATCATCTACGTTAAGCTTTTTAGGATCCGCAATTGTTATTTTCAAGTTTCCAAGTCGCTTTCTCTGTCGTCACACCTAAGCCACGCCCGTAGCAATAACGACGACGCTGATTTGAAAGTTCAGATGCTGCTTGGACTACAGTCACAATGATCCCTAGATCATTTCCAGACTGATTCTCACAGCGAAATTCAATTTAAGCTTCAATTTAAACTTTAATTTATGCTTCAATTGCATTAGCAGTTTATTCCCTCAACCAAAGCAGTCAAGTCAAAAGTATTTGTATAGCCCTTAATCACATTACAGTCTCAACGGGCTTCACAAGCCAAAAGATTTCATGGCGATGGATTGTAAATGATTGGATTCAAAACATTAATTCACTAATTCTCACCTGTAATACTTCATAAATGAAAATAACCAGCCCAAAAGGAGGTTTTAAAGACAGCTTTACTAAGGCCAACACCGTGTTGTACTTAGCATATTTGTATATTCCTTATAAAATGACAGGAGTTTCAAATACTAATTTGCAGCGTAATTTCACGTCGTCTATAAGTGGCCTGCACTGTATTAGAAAAGAGTGTAAATCTAAAGCCTAAAGTGGAGTTATTTTCTTTTAACAAGAACTAGTTCTCTGAACATGTGGCTAACACTTCATCTCTCGCTAGGTGTTTAGGCAGCACACTGTTTATGTTTGTTTTTTGTTTGAAAGGCGCCCTAATTGAGTAGCGGCCATGCCAACAGGAAACACCAGGCCCTCCAGTGTACAATTCTTGACGTAAAAGCAATGGGAAGAATCTAATCTCGTCTCCATTTAGTTACCTCCAGCATCATTAGGCTCCAAAGATCTTCCACACAGTCGCTCTCACCTACTTCACCATCCCCCCAAACACGCACTCCTATACCCTCACTCTCGTTTTCCTTCTCAACGTCTTTTCAGCGACTCACAAAGAAGCCATTTGCGTCCCTCCAGGTTGCTACGATACTTTGCCAGCCCGACTTGAAATGTTTCTGCTTGCTCTTTGAGGGTGGGTTTCGAGAGGGGAGAATAAAGATGCAAGAGAGAGCACAGACCGTATGTCTGGGGGGTAAGTGTTGTGTGTTCACGAGGCTACGGCTGAATCAGTCGGCGCTGTGGCCGTTTCGTATCTTTCTTCCCGGGGATGACTGAGATGGCAGTTTGTGTGTTTGTATTTGTGCCACACCACCTATCTTTGTTGTTTGCACAGGCCTTTATGAGAGCATGTATAAAGCCTAATGAGGCCGGTTGTTGCTGCAGACTGTAATACTGTATGTGCACGAGCACATATCAGAGAGCCTCCGGGCAAAGGCTATTCTGTTCCCATCCCTCATAATGGTTTGGCGAGATAAAAATTAGATTTCAAATGTTTGGTTATTATACAACTGGGTACTAGCCTGGATGTCTTTTCTCAACTGATTTTCAGGGTGTGTTTGGGTTAAGGTTTTGGGAAAAAAATATTTTTTTCAATTAAAAATCACATTAAAGGCGGATGAGCTCTAAGTGACTTGACATGTTCTAGAAAGCTCTACAGAGCAACCCGATGTGTGTTTCATCGTGTCAAGGGACCTGCGGCTTTGATGAACTCTCGCCACAGAGGCCATTTTACTGTACATTAGCGCTAGCTAAACTCCCGCTAGCAATCCTCAGGGTTATCTGTGGCCTTTAGTGATGCTGCAGCGGCTGTAAAGAGGCTGAGGAGCAAAGAGCTTAGTCCCACGGAAAGTAAAGCACAGCCCACTTTTTCCTGTCGGAGAGCGCCGGCGCTAAATCAAGCTAATGCCTAAGAAAAGCTTGCTAGCAAGGTTTCAGGGGGGGCCCATGGAGGGGGAGGGGTGTTTTATGCCTGTCCTTGGCACGGCAGGGCAGGGGCCCACTCCTCAGCCGGCTGGGGCCACTGCCAGGTGTGACAGTGTTTCAGTGGGGCTGCCAGGCTGTGACCCCCCCACCCTAAACAATCCGGCCTGCCTCCGTCTGCAGTTCAACTGACCTTTTGTTCTCGTTCGCCTGCTCTCTTCTGAATGGGCGCGCGAAGAAAACCCCAGCGCTGCCATACCTCTTTATTTGATCACGCCTGTCCGGGGCTTTTTATCGCCTACCAGACCGCGGCACCATGCGAGGTTCCACCCCCCTTCCTCAGCTTTTATCTTCGCTCGAGGCTTGCAGCCGGTGGTTGAGTTGTTTGGGGGAGGGGGGGAGGTTAGGTGGATGTACCTTTCCGGCAGCGGAGGTGATGTATTTCACAATAGACAGAGAGAGAGAGAGACAGAGAGAGAGAGAGAGACAGAGAGAGAGAGAGACAGAGAGAGAGAGAGAGACAGAGAGAGAGAGAGAGAGAGAGAGAGAGAGAGAGAGAGACAGACAGAGAGAGAGAGAAGGAGGGAAAGAAGTTTAATCTCCCTCCTGTTCCGTGGCGACTGGCTTTTATTTGTGCCTGCTCGGCTTGTTTTACACAGAGTGCTTTCCATTTTTTTTTATTTTTCTTTATCCCTCCTCTATTTCCTCCCCCCCTCCCCCCCCTTCCACCTCCACCGCCACCTCAGAGGACTTTTCCTGACTTTGCAGAAAGCGCTGAGGCAGGCTTCTCTGTCGCTCGGGGGCAGAGCGGTTCTGAGTGGAGCCGCTGTGACAAAGCCCGGAGCGCCCGAGGCCTGCCAATCACGTCGATCTGTAGGTTTGAAGGCTTGATCGGGGGGGTTTGGCCTCCCCTGCCTAATTGCTGCAATTCTGCAGTCAAAATGGCGACGGCGTCTCCACTGCTGTGCTTTGAATGCCCCAGACACATCTACCCCTCCAGCTCCTCGCAGGGTTACTCTTTCATACCTGTGATTTCTGTCGCGTTGTTATTAATAATGTTCCGCTTCAGTTTGCCCTCATTCGTAGTCAGAGCTATTCTATAGTCCAGCCCATCTAACTGGTTATCTCTAGGAACCTGGGAATTTTGAGTTTTGAAAGGAAACATTTTAGGGGTCGGAGAGCTACTTTAAACGTGGAGTCAGCGATTCTGGAAAACATCTCAGCCTTCAATGCCACAGGGTGCTCCCTCAGAAGCTCTGCCCTCCACATTGGACACGCATTGCCATGGCTACAGAGCTGCGCAGAAACACCACATTATTTTTTCAGCACAGAAACTAGTGGACCAAGAGGAGATATTCTCTGACTTTTACAAGTGTACCGGTATTATCTTACAGTTGGTGACTCCACCTTTAAATGTCTTACCATACCATTTTCTCTGCTCTGTATTATACATTGAAAACTGAAATCTTTGGCAGTTAGCGTTTTTCCCCTGTGCTGGCCACCAACCAATGCACACTGCTGACCAATGTTAAATATCTTATGAATGCATGTGCTTAATTCACGTCGAAAATGCTGGAATGGAATGAAAAGTATTTCCTCTTAAATGAGATATTCAATGGTGATTGGAAGAAAAACACTGAATCTGCTGTACACATGTACTGTATACACTACACATGGAATACCCTGTCCAGAAGGGGAGATTTTTAAATTCTTATTAAATTGTGTAATACTAGATTTTACACACTACCAATTTAAGTAGCTTGAAGGGTTCCAGATCTTGATGCCAATTTCCGTCTCAGATATTGGCTTTCGTTTGTTCCTGTAGATCTGTGCACACCCAGTAGTAACAACCACCAGTAATCCTGAAAGAGGAAAAGTATGACTCCACAATGACGCCCTTCAGGGTATTTTAAAACAACTCCTCTCCTCAACTTCTTTACTTTTATTTTCTGTAACTAAAAACAGAAAGTAAATGACCTGCATTTTGCCCCAGGTGGAGAAAATAAGCAAACAAATGACGGTTTGTTGCTTTTTTTCCACAATAGAATCCGCAAAAACTCGAGATTGACAGGACAGGGTTTTTCCTTTTGTAGTGAAGAGATACGTAACACCACAGCAGAGTCAGTGTTTTGCGTCACCATTAAATCTCCCATTTAAGAGGAGCTACTTTTAGCAAACTCAGTTATGATGAGAATTACGGGGTTTTCAGTTTGTACTATAGAGCAGAGAACCACCGACAAACAAAGGCCCGTGGAGTTGCGGCAGGTTGCATTGTTCCCCCAACGGGGGAGGGGTAGAGTAGGGGAGGGGTAGGGGGAGGTGGTCTCTCGCTCGCTCCATCACTAGCTAATGGAAACAGGGCGATGGCTAACAACGTGCTGTGGCCTCCTAGCAATGGAGTACCGCACCCCGATGGCAAGTAGAGAGACCGCTGTGTCTGTGAGGGTGGTGGGGAGGGCCATGGAAATAGATGGACGAGCCCTCCGTGACGTCATAGGTTTTCTGAAGAACAGCTTTGAAGCTCAAGTGCCTGGATCTTCCCCCCTATCCATAATAATGGTTAATGTATGGGTTACTATATTTTCAAGTGATGAGTTGTATATATATTCTCCACAGTATTAGTCATGAACAGGGAATCTAGCTTTAGAGACCAAAACCATTTTTTGTACCAAGCTGTAAACATATCTATTTATGCTGCTAACTACAGATTTGGGCACTTCATGCGTTGGATTAATTTTGACGCACCCTCAAACATACAGGTCCCGAACATGGCCGCTTTTAGCATGGGGGGTAATCTACGGCTATACAGTACAATAAATAATTAGTCACTTGTCGCGGTGCAGCTTCTGAAAACAGCCGGGCAGAGAATATCAGGCTTGCTCTCATTTTACACACCAGTGAGGAATGCGGTCCGGTCAATATGAGTCACGCAATACTCCAGTTGCAGTTATGAAGCCAGTGCTTTGTCTGCGCTGCTGTGGGGCGTCTCTGTGCCAGGGTGAGTCTCCTCACACAAGGGCCACACTGACGTCCCTTCCAGCACTCGGGCTCCGTGAGGGGGTGCCCACCGCAGAGACTGGCACCCTCCCACGGAGCCCAGACATTTTACAAGCCCCCTAATGAGACCAGGGAGACATGGGTGGCGGCTGTGGTGTGTCTGAGGAGGGGGTGAAGAGTGTACCGTACCAACCGGGCAGGATGGAGAATGTGGAGTTAGTGCAATGTGTTAGGATTTAATAAGTGGACCTTTGGCTCCAGAGACAGTAAAGAGGGGGGAGGCATGGGGGGAGAAAAAGGGGGAGAAATTATGAAGCTGTCCAGACTTTACTGTGGCCTGCGCCACGGCTCTCTGAGACAAATATGGATTTTGCGAGCTCCCCACTGTATAACTCACCACTACCGTGTGTGTGTGTGTGTGTGTGTGTGTGTGTGTGTGTCCTTCTAAGCTCTATGGTGTTGAGAGGCCACAGCTGCCTCTGCTTGTGTGTGTGTGTGTGTGTGTGTGTGTGTGTGTGTGTGTGTGTGTGTGTATGTGTGTTCCCATGAGACCAACACACGCCCTAACATCTGCACACAGCTGTTAGGGTCAGGGCTATTTCACGGGCGTGCCGTCATATGTCACTGGCTGTGGCCTAACCGTTTCTCTGCGTTGAAACAATCCCCCGGCCGTCTTCCAGACGTGCGGTTGTGTGCCGCTGGAGCAGCTGACCCCAAGCTGTGCCCTGGCTAGGGACGTATTGCGGTTGATCTCGGTTATAAATCACGACGTGTATTATGTCGTAGTGTGCTTTTCCTGGCATGACGTGGCTGCTGTGGTTGTGTGCTGTTGTCCTTCTTCAGGTTCTTCCTACTATGATACCGTGCGACCGCTGGCGTACCCGGACTCCGACGCCGTCCTCATCTGCTTCGACGTCAGCCGGCCGGAGACCCTGGACAGTGTCATTAAAAAGGTCGGTGACTCGCGCGACTTCAAATTAGTTCACCTATTTGCTACTAGCTTGAGTACGCACTGTGTTAGCAGGCGCACACTTTTCCCTTGCTGGGTAACAAGCGCTCTTCAGAATTTGCATACCATTAGCCCAGGATTTGCATCAGTTTCCCCACTGACAACTGACTGTATGCAAATACGCAGTAGACATACAGTACTATCATCATTAAGATGGCTGACAGCACAGTGTGGACTGGACACAGCTACTGTATGATGTCTGTTTTGGACAGTTTGAAATTGAGAATTAGTGCATTATTATACCCGGGAAAGTTCACTCAGTGGGTTGATGCTCCATCCAGTGCCAGGGTTCATAGCTAAAATAATGACTAAGTATCTGATAATAAGCAATAAATGAATGGGTAAATGGCCATGGGCCAATGGCGTTTGAATGGGAAGCATTGCCAGACTTATTGGCAGGCAGCGAGACCAGGGAGACTACATTTAAGCTAACCAGGCTCAGGCTAGTCATATGGCAAATGTTACATAGGGCACAATAGCTCATATTGCTGAGTTACTCCTGGTGTAATGGAGCAAGCTTTCAACATGCGGTGTAGCATCATTAACAACATGGGCAGAACACAGCCTAAGATGACCTGTACTGACAGTAAAGTGGTTTTGGGTAATTGTTCTTTGTTTTCCGCTCGAACAAACCATGGTCATTGTCTTAAACCTGCAAGCAGCTTGTGTGAACATAGGAATACTTTGCTAACACTGTAAGTATAATCTGTTTTTCTCAGCATAGTGCTTGTCAGTGCTTTAAATTCAGTGCTGCTTCCACGCTGGAGAAATAACCACCAGTATTCAGGTTTCCCATCAGGATTATCGACATGTGTGAAGCGCCACAATAGAGCCAATCAGCACAAAGGTTAAGACCTCCCATTCCTTTATCCCATTACAGGCGGCCACAGATACTTGACCCCTGCCTCTTTGAAACACGACAGGGTCAGAACAGGGAGAATAGCTATGGGAGCTGAAGGTGAACGAGGCAGAATAGCAGATATGGTAAATTAGCCACGCCAACTCAATCAAAAAACAGCTGTTGGAAAGACGAGTGCTAGCGTTTTATCCCTTGTGATGTTCTTAATTTGATCCTATTTGGCCACCCGGCGGCCCCATCTGATTGTGTATGATTGTGTGTGTTATTTTAATTGTACTGTAACTGTGTGTATTTATTTCTTTAGTAATTATTTCATAATGTATTTGTGTTGTTTTATGTGCCTTTTAACCCTCCTGTTGTCCTCGAGCAACACACACCTTGCTGTGCTAGCAGTGCACATTGTATGTCTGTGTAAGCTGTAGAATTAGGTTTTGCGCCCTCTATCTGCCACAAAGAGCTAGTGGTTTGAGTCAGTTTGACCCAGAGGACATCACGAGGGTTATGCTAGTCCAGGCCATCTAAATTTTCGAGCTAGAGCTGTGTAGAAACACCGGATTATTTTTTTTCCCAGCGCACATAGAACAGGCCGCTAGTAGTTAAGATATTCGCTGTATTTGACAAAAAAGTTTATTAGCTTACAATCGCTGACTCCATCGCGCAATCGTTTTGTTTGTGTGCGTGTGTGTCACGTAAAACAGTAGCATCTTGAGAACATGTGCGACGCTTCTCCTTCGAAGGAAATTCCCACGGCTGTCGCGTTGACGCGTTTAGTGGTCTGAAGGGGAGCTGTTAAAATTTTTGTAGATCTAAACCAGACACCTCCTTTTTGTTGTTTTTATTTGAACCCACGGCTCTCTCTCTCGCCAGCCTGGGCACTCCCTGTCAGCAGGGCCAAGGAGACTACTGCTGTTCCCATGAACCTCCCCCTGGCAGGAGGTTACCGTGACCTCTGACCCCCTTGGCTGTCGCCCTGGTATTCTCTAAAATGGAAAAGCCACATGGAAAAGCCATCGCACAATCGCCGTCCCGAATTAGACTCTCGACCTCCTAGGACCCATGTGTCACCAAGGTCGCCAAGCAACAGCTGAGGGTGGGGAGGTGGGGTCAGAGTGGAGCAGGTTAAACCAATCAAAATGTTAAAATCAAGGTGATATTGAGAGAATGAGGATGGTCTTATTAGGGTCAATGGTCGCTTGCTCTCCCACTTGAAGCCCACCCTCACATTCTCCACATGGCATCTGGATATATCTGAGCCTTGCATCGGCCCTGCCTGACGGCTGTTAGGTATTTATGTTCCGGGGGGAAAGATAGCATGTTGGTTCAGCGGAGCTTCAGGAGTGACATTTCATCTCTGGTGGGGTTGGGGGGAGGGGTTGGGGGGGGGGTGTTTGAAAGAGAGCTGCTCAACCTTTTCTGCACAGAATTTTTTATTTTTTTCCACACAATCACACAATATGATCAAAAATAGTTAGAATGTTTTTGTTATACACAATCGATTTCATTATTATTTTGTATTTATTTCATCACATCAAAAACAACAATAGTTTAAAAAAAATATATATATATATATAAATATAAATATATATATATATATATATTTTTTTTATTTTTATTTTTTTTATATGGACTCCTGGGCCCACATACCCGAGGGATCAAATTAAATAATATGATTTAATTAATGACCTATAAAAAACGTTTTGTAGCTCAGTTAAACGTGATCTGGGGGTCGCCATGTGATGGTAGGGGGTAAATACTGGTCAAGTACTTGGTCTACCTACCTGTACTATACATTCATTGACAAAATAGGGAGAATATCTGTTTAGATAATTTGTCAGTTTCTTTAGCCTTTATCTATTAGCATAGGCTATTGGGCCATTAGGCCACCAATGCTAGTGCTAATGCTAACAGCTAATGCTAATTTCTTGTGTCTGTTTTGTCCGGTCTCCATCCATCCACAGTGGCAGGGGGAGACACAGGAGTTCTGCCCCAACGCCAAGGTGGTCCTGGTGGGCTGCAAGCTGGACATGAGGACAGATGTGAGCACCCTGAGGGAACTGTCCAAGCAGCGCCTCATCCCCGTTACACACGAACAGGTGAGGATGAGCGCCCCCCGGAGGACAGATGTCCGTCGCAGACGGGACAAAGTCACAATACATACATATTGTTTTGATTAAAGAAAGAAAGGTGAACAGGATGACAGGGAGACAGAGTAGGAGAGGGGAAAGGAAAGGTTCGGCAAAAGAAAACTGAAAATAAAACAACAGTCGATGCTAAATTAAAAAGTAGAATCCCAATCCGGCGATAATGTGCGATTTTATTTATTCTCCACGTGTCGGATCAGCAGTGGCGTCGGCCCCTCGGGACACACGCGAGAGGGAGGGCGGGCTCCACACAGTCAGGCGCCGCGGCGTGAAAGCTGTGTGAAACCCCCTTTGGACGCGCCGCTGGGGTTGGCGGTTTGACCGCAATTTGCTGACAGGAACGCACCATTCGTTCATAGAGGGAGTCGTGGCTGGCAGCCCCCTCCCCCCACCCGTGGGGAGCTTGCCGTCGACTTCACGTCAAGGGACGGCAGTTTTCCGCCTGAAAAGAAATATTCATGCAGATGTAGGGATTTTTTTTTTTTTCAAAAATGTGGGATGAATAGAGAAGTGGACATTGATGAATGACTAGGTCCTTTTATCACATGCCGCCATGACCTCTAAGCCAAGGGGATTGGGGGATTGGGGGGGGGATGAGGGGGGGGGGCGCGTGGGCTGATAAACCAGTCTGTAAATTCGTGACTTTTAATCAGCTTTCTGCGTGTTCACTTTGTGCTCTCCCATGTTAGACACAAAAAACTGTAAGGCCCTCTCCTTTAGTCCCCAACTA
>JAODUG010087147.1:0-12233 GCA_027564795.1 Aphredoderus sayanus
TGTTAATTAATTGATTATGGTTAATTGAACATGCATGGAAAACATTGTTTAAACCCTTTACAATGAAGATCTGTAAAAGTTATTTGGATTTTTACAACATTATTGTTAAAATACACAGTCCTGAAAAAGGGACATTTCTTTATAACTGACTTGGGGAGAATGGTGTGTATGTATGTCTTTCTCAAGCTCGGGTCATCTCCCAGAGGCCTGGGAGTTTGAGGATTCTGTGCAGTATCTTAGCTGTTGTTAAGACTGCATTCTTCTGGACAGAGATCACATATGTACCTGGAATCTGCTGGAGCCACTCTCCTAGCTTAGAGGTCACAGCCCCTAGTGCTCTTACCACTTGCACCACATTGGACTTCACCTGTCACATCATTTTCAGTTGTTCCTTCAGCCCCTGGTACTTTGCAGTCTTCTCATGTTCCTTCTTCCTGGTATTGCTGTCAGCTGGGATTACCACGTCAATCACGACTGCCCCCTTCTGCTCCTTGTCAAATCACCACTACTGTATGTCTTGTTGGTTAGCCAGCAGTTGCTTGTCAGGCTGGAACTTGAAATCCCACAGGATCTTAGCTTTGCTGTTCTCAACCACCTTTGGGTCTTGGGGACTTCTTGACACAGATGTTCCTATTTACTATCCCTGCCTCTTGGTAATGTCTCACAGTGTATGCCACTCTGGCTTGAATCTTAAATCCTGCTACCATGTGCTAGACTCTTTCAGGGGCATCTTTACACAGCCTGCACCTTTGCTTTTGTCTGCCGTGATAGATCCCTGCCTCTGGTGCTTATAGGGCCTGTTCTTTATCACTTCAATGATTTCTGGTATCAAATAAAGCATGATCAAGATTGTACTTTCACCAGCGACAATGTTTACTTCCCCTTCTATTTATGTAATGATTCCAAAGATAGAAAATGTCAGTATTATATAAAGGAATATGACCTATGTGTATGTGAACCCATCATCAGGGACATAATATTAATGTCTCATATTAATGTAATAAAACCAGGAGGAAGTTCAGTATGTCCTTGTACAATACAGTTCCTTGGACTTGTTGACTCAAGATCTTATGGAAGGGCAGGAATAAAGAATAAAGGCATTGCATCACCATTGCCATAGCAGCACAAAGGATATAGATTCAATATTCCACCAGATATATTTGACAATGCAGTACTGTGCAAAGGTTTTAGGCAGGTGTGAAAAAATGCTGTAAACTAAGAAGGCTTTCAACAATATAAATAATAATAGTTTATTTTTATACATTTACAAAATGCGAAGTGAGTGAACAAAATCAATAGTTTGTATTACTACCCTTGCCATCAAACCAGCATCAATTCTAATAGGAACACTTACACAAAGTCAGGGATTTTGTAGGATTATAATCGGGTGTATGATCAACCAATTATACCGAACAGGTGCTAGTGATCATCAATTTCACATGTACGCTCATTGTACAGTTGTTTCAGTCATTAACTGAAACAGAAACAGCTGTGTAGGAGGCTTAAAACTGAGTGAGGAACAGCCACACTGCTACCAAGTTACCAAGGCAGTTTCATGTCACAGGTCATACACTATGGAAAGACTGAGCACAGCAAAAGGTAGTTCTACTGCATCGGCAAGGTTTCTCCCAGACAAAGATTTCAAAGCAGACTGGGTTTCAAGATGTGCTGTTTAAGCTCTTTTGAAGAAGCACACAGAAACGGGAAAACTTTGAGGATCGTTGACGCAGTCATTGGCCAAGAAAACTTGTGCAGCAGATGAAAAAAACATCATGCTTATTTCTGTTCAAAATCAGAAGATTTCCAGCAGTGCCACCAGCTCAGAACTGGCAGAAACCAGTGGGACCCAGGTGTACCCTTCTACTGTCAAGATAAGTCTGACCATAAATGGTCTTCATGGAAGAGTTACAGCCAAAAAGCTATGCAACTCGACATACTGTATGCACAAAAACATAGGAATTGGGGTGCAGAAAAATGGCAGCAGGTGCTCTGGTCTGATCTGATGTGTCAGACTTTGACATATTTGGCTGTAGCAGTTTGTTTGCGGAAGGGCTGGAGAGCGGTACAATAATAAGTCAGTGAGGTGTGGTGGAGGTTCCTTGCAAGTTCGGGGCTGCATTTATGCAAATAGAGTTGGAGATTTGGTTAGGATTAATGGTGTCTTCGATGCTGAGACCGCAGATACTTATCTTACCGTCAGGGGTATGACTGGCCCCAAATGTATTCTGCAGCAGGACAATGACCTCAAATGTACAGCCAATGTCATTAACCCTTGTGATGGTCTCCGGGTCAAAATGACCCAAATCACTAGCTCTTTGTGGCAGATAGAAGTCGTTAAACCTAACTTTACAACTTGCACAGACATGATATGCACTGCTAGCACAACAAGGTGTGTTTGAAACCCGAGGACAACAGTAAAGTTAAAAGGCACATAAAACAACACAAATGCATAAAGAAATAATTAATAAAGAAAAAAATACATACACCAGCGACAATTAAATAACACAAAATCAGGTGGCATAAAATTGAGGACATCATGAATGTTAAGAACTATTTTCAGCCAACAAAGAAGCCCTGGAAATGATGGTATGGTTCCCACAGAGCCCTAGGATTACATGAAGAGACAGAAGAATTTGAGCATGCCTACATCCCCATAAGATCTGTGTTTAGTTCTCCAAGATGTTTGGAACAACCTTCCAGGTAGTCACACCAAATATAGATTTGATATTGATTAGATATCGCTTCTGTTCATTCACTGCATTTTGTAATTGATGGAAAACTTCATATTTTTTAAAGCATTCTTAGTTTACAGCATTATTTAAAAAATGTCCCCCCACACCTGCCTACAATACTGTTGCACAGTACTGTATATCCACAGAAGCCTATACAATAGAATGAACATTCCCTTACTAATTGACAATTATTTGTATTTGATTATTGCAGTGACTATTCGATTCTTTAGTTTATCTGAAATAGGTGTCCGGTTTCCACCATTTTATTAGCCTGTTCATTTTTGGGAAAGCCAAGAACGCAAGGTAAAATAAAATGCCCCGACAGTTTACAGTATGGTCAGTTTACAGACATTTTCACATTAATTAAAAATGTGTTTCCAATATAGTACAGGCTGACAATTTACAAACCACTTGTTTTAGTTTGCATACTGCTCCAACTATGTTTTGGGAAATGGGGTTGTATTTCACAGTAATGTCTTCATTCCCCAACCCCATAATTCCCCCACCTCCACCAACTCCTGTTGCGCTTGAAAATAACACTGTTCTCTCCTTCCTATACAGGAGTCCTCAGTTCAAACAATTCTCTGCCCCACAACAGTGCACGTCCATGCAGTAACGTGTTTAAAACATTGAGCTGGGGAAGGAATCAGTTCTTTGGGTGCTGTGAGGTAATCAATAATTCTACGATACCAGTGCCCTTGCTGGGAAAAGTAACAATTTGTCTATTAGATATTATGTCAAGTTGTTCTTGGAGAGATTGGTGAAACCCTGTTTTCATGCCATTTGTGATCATCTGCTTAGGGTTTTCCTTCTGGACCTTTTAGTTTTTCCAAGAAAAACAAAGCTTCAGTTCAGCTGACTAAGCTTACAGCACATCCCAATCCAGGACAGTGACTTCAATCCAGGCCCTTAAGCTTCTAAGGTGACTTGCAATAGACATACATCAATTGCTGCTTGTGTCAGTTACTTGCCAATATACTGTAAGCTGATATTACATTGCGGCTGCACTGTAGGGCCAGATGGCATCCCTGTGGTCAGGCAAATGTGGTGATTCAGATTCACTTCTCTGCTTGTGTGCGCATACATGTGTCCCCAAGTTGTTTTCAAAGTACAGATGATGATGATACACTGATGCACAATAATGAATATAATCAAATATTTGCGCCAATCAATACAGCTTTGGAAATGTCATACAAGAAGAACATAAATTATCCCAGTATTATAAGATGTAACTTGTAATGAAAAGATAGCTGATTCATATTTTAAGACACCCTCTGGTCTAATTATAACAGGTTAATTTTTAAAAATAACGGTGGCCCACAAAATCTCACATGTACAATGTAACAATTTAAAGATAATTAGCTTTATTTTTTATCTTCTTAAATGTATAAGCACTCAATAATAAAATTAGGAATTCATTATTAATATTTACATATTTAACCTAGTAGTTTGTCCTAAAAGTCTGCCTTCATATAGACTTAAATCACTTCCCAGAATAAACCAAGTATTAACACAATATCAACATCTTAACAAAAACTGTATTACAGCAAACTACAGTGTTGGGTTAAGACATGTTGTCCATTAATGATACAAGAGTTGTCTCTTGAACAGGTGCACCAACAGTCTCAACAATGATTGAAGACATGGAAGAGCTCTTTGCTTCAGCTGAGGCTTCTAATACCTACAGTACATTTCACAAATGGAAAAGAACACTTAAATTTAGAAACTCAAATGCGCACACACACACAAGTTATACATTTATGCAACGAAATTCAACCTCATCTTTGGGAGATAACTTAACTGCTCCTTTCACATCATGTATGACAGTACGTAGCTTTAACATGCTACATGCTGGGATCAGACTAGAGTAAAACAGTGGTATAATGCCGTAGAATGAGGGAAATCCAACAATATAGTTATTTACTTATGCTGAAGCATTTAACCTTCCCGCTGTTCTACGGCATTTCAGCAGACTACCAGCAGAGGGAGTCTACCGCGGAATGTCATATGTCCCATGACCCATAGGACAGCGGGAGGGTTAAAAGACAAAAAAGGAAACTGAAAAATCTGAAAAGAACTATCCTATCTAGTCTGTCATTGTGAAGTAGTAATATAAGGATGAGAAGGATGTTTTCCATCCTTCTCAGGGTTGTTCAGGGTAGTAGTGTGCACTTTATTTAGAACTCACCTGAGAATCACTTCCCAGTGGTGAGGCCTGCTCCCTCTGGCTGCTAGACGGCTGAGAGGTGGAGACCCCACCATCATTGTCTGGGGAAGTGTCTGGGGAAGTGACTGGGGAATGTTTCCGAAGCTTTTCAGCTTTAATCTGAGATAAGTCACTGAGTGGCTCTGAGGGGCAGGGCTTGGCTTCAGCCTTCTCCTCCTGTAGATCCGGTTCGTCCTCCCTGTCCTCCCGGTCAGCGTTGCGTAGGGTCTCCACCAACACCCTGACTGGCTCCTGCCTGGCTCTGTTGGGCCTCCGATGGTGAACTTGGGGCCCCAGGCCAGGGTTTGCAGCAGGCTCCAGGGCAGCTGGAAACACATCTCCACCTGCCATGTGGTGGTGGTCCTCTGCCCTCAGTGGGGGAAGATGAGGCTGGGGCTGTGCTACTGCTGGTCGGGGGGGCTCCCTGTGATCACACCTCAGTGGCGCCATGATGCCATATTGGAAAGCTGCCCGAACACTTCCATACATGAACACCTGCAGCAGAGGACACTTCATTTAATACAAGGGCTGTGTGCCAACATGCTGGGTTATGTTCAATGAAAAATGGCAAAAAAGAGGAAGTTAAAGTGAACAACTAGTTTAAAAAAGAAGCAGGATCTATAGAGCAGAGCTATTCAATTGGGACATTTTAAATACAAGCAATTTAGTAAACAATAAAGCAGTTTACTGTTATGGCATTTTAATCCAACAAATTAATGTAAATTAAAAATGTCTTTAATCATTGTTTCCCTTTTAAATGTTGTCACATCTGACACATCAAAAAGTGCATATAAATCAAGAAACAGATCAGAAAGAGCAGCAATAAGATACTATGTAAGAATCAATTGGTCAGTCAATCAAAGTGCATGCAACAGAATAAAGAATAACTATAAATACTACCAAAGTTATCAGTGCACAAACGCATAACAAGTGCGAACAGCAATAAACATGCATACAACATTTCCATCTACACATGCACACTGAAGGAACATACTTTTTGGCATGGCTTTGCTAAACATCCCACATTTTCTTGATATGTCGTTTACACTGCTGATTTTCTTAGTGAGAGAAGTGACATTTTTTGTTCTGAATGAGCAGTGATTTTTGGCTCGTAAGATGTCAGGACAACACGAAGGCATTGGTGAAGGGTACTGTCAGTCAGGGAGCAACGAGAGCTGCTTTTTATTGAGTGTGAAAATCTTGACTCATGTCTATGTTGAGCTGAACATACAGAGCATGATGACTGTTACTTTTTTAACGTTGGGGAACTTGTGTAAGTTGACATCCCTCCAAAATGTTGCAGTCCCTGTGTCATGGTTATAAATGATTGCATGTCGAAAAGTTTGAGTATGAATCTCCCCTTGTCAATGGAAGGGACCACTTCTTTTACTCGGGAGGATAAGTCCCCCTCTGTTGCACGAGTCAGAGGGTCTCTGGCAAAGGCCATCACTTGTGTTGGCAGAGCAAGTCCATTGTCTTGTCAAAGTTCTCTTTTATCCTCGCAATGAAATCTGTTGCCACAATCTTGATTTATGCCGTGGATGAGATGTGTTTGCACATTGGAAAATGTAGCATTCTTCTTTTGCCGAAGTCAGACGCAAATAGGTCCAGTTTGACTTGGAATGCGTGCATGTGCTCCATAAAATCAATGACAGTTTAGTCTCTGCCTTGTTGTCTACTACATGTAAGTCATTCAGGTGTTTGAATATGTTGCTCAGAAAGCAGACATTTTCCATAAAGTTGTCCTTCAATATACGATTCAAATTTGTTTTTTCTTTTTTGCTTGCTGCTGAAGAAAGTGTCCGTTCTGCCTGTGGACTCATATACAGACATGACATCAGCTTCCTTAAGATCTTCTAACAGCATTTCAAACATCTGTAGCTAGTGTCGGATGTGGACGTTTTTAGTACCAGATGTCACAAACTCTTTAATTGTCATTTATCACTTCATCCACGATGGCCATCATGCCGTCTTTTACATTCACAGACTGTTTCTGAGTCTGTCAATGGCCTTTTATCTTTGCCAGGATCCAGGCCAAATGTAGGGAAGCTGCTGTGGCTCTCATTTGGGCTATGCATGACCGCATCATTGTAGTACAGCTCCGGTTGCAAGATGCACTTTTGCAACCTAATCCCTTGATCCTTCCGGAATCATCATCATCTCATTGCAAATTTAACACATGGGTTTGGCGGTAAAATAAACAAGTATTTGTCAATTGTCAATTTTGCGCTTCAGGCTTGAGAAAGGGGCTGCGCTGAGCTGCCTTGGGGATAGATGGGTGCCGGTGGGTCGGGGCCTTGGATCCCTGGGTCTGGGGTGGGTCTGCGCACTGGGGGGCTGAACCCCTCTGGACCCATCCCAGGGCCAGGCAAAGTCGTCGCCGGGTCTGGAGTGCTGGTGGTACTCGGGGGAAGCGTGTCTCCCCTGGTGGGGACCACTCTGGACCTGGGGGTCTGGAGCCTCGGGCCTCTGCTAATGCCTGGGGCGGGTGGCATGTCCCTGGGCCCCATTGTCTCCTCCCCTCCTTGGGGCCCTCTTCGGCAGGGGTGGGGCTCCCGCTGCGTCCCCCTGCCGGCTCTCTCACCATGAGGGTGGTCCCGGGAACACATGGCCGGTGTTGTCGGGGTGAGTTTTGGCCCACTTCCTTGGGGGTGGCTGTCTGGAGGGGCTGGGCACTTAAGAGTTCTGACATTCTGGAATGCTGACATTCTGAACAATAGTGGAATAGGAGTGTGTGTAGCAGGGATGAAAACAAAACGACTGTCACACCCACAAGGTCGCAAGACCATCCAAACTAATGCTACCCAGTCCTCATCCCCTCCATTGAAAGCCGGGAGTGGTGTCAGTGATAATGAAAATTATTAGCAGGAAATACCCCATTGCTTGTAAAGCCCTTTCAGACTGTAATGTGATTAAGGGCTATACAAATAAAATTGACTTGACCCCATATGATAGTACCCCATATGATAAGAATTTGTTTGTGCACGCAAACTAAAAATATATGTCTTAAACCGTTTACATGTTCAGCACCCCCACATTAATATTCATATATTTTAACTGATCACATTTGTTTGTGCATCATCTGGTACATTTGTGCAGCAAAGTAGTGAGTGTACAGCTTATATAACAGTGTAAATTTGTCGTCCCCTCAAAACATCTCAACACACAGCAATTAATGTCTAAACCACTGGCAACACCTCTAAGTTAAAATGTCTAAATTGGGCCAAATTATCCAATTTCCCTCACCGGTGTCATGTGACTCACTTTAATGGCTTTAACCAAATATTTACAAAAATGTGAGGGGTGTACTCACTTTTGTGAGATACTGTATGTACACAGTTTAAGTCACTATCCTCATGTGTCTTGCGCTGGAATGGGGTGATTCGCTGATAGGCTTAACATGTAACTTTCTATAACTATTTCTCTCTTTTCTTTTTCCTTGTCATATGGTGTGCCAACTTCACAGAGCTGCAGAAGGACCCCCTTCACTAGACATAACTATGAATTTTAAACAGCACATAAGAAAAATAAGAAAAAAATAACGGGCCTTACCAAGATAGCAAGCACAATAGTTATAAGAACTGGGATCTGCAGGGTGATGGGCAGATCCTTTAGAAGGGCTCTGAGAAACTCAGAGATCCCCTGGCCAATATGCTTCAGTGGCTCTGTGATGAATGTGGTTATAGTGACTGATATGGCCTGAGGAGAAAAGGCATAATGTAAAGACATTTGTATATAACGTTAATTGCTTGTGTAAAGCCACTTTCTGTTTTCACAATGGGGGCGTTTTTGGGTTGCTAGATACTGTTTTAGAAGTGGTAGTATTTGATGAATCAACAACTATATAGGCAGAGCTTGCACACTACGTGGTCAAACACCATAAAGCCACTGTTTGTGCTTTACTCTTAGTAAGCAAGGAGGCACCGATAGTTATGGGATTCTAGAATACGGCTCCTCATTTCCAGCAGGTAGTCTGTTACCTGCTATTGGAGTATTTTTGCTCAATCAAGACAATTTCTTTCTTTAATATCAAAATGATGTAATACCTTAGTAGGGGGTACCAGTAGGATGGGGTTGACCATGATGGCTTCATAGTATCTCTTACAGGGGTCATCTTGAAGGGTCCAGGTACTCCTGAACCACTCTGCAGTGATAAACATATTAAGTAATAAATATCAGACATTCAATTAGGGCTCAATGATAATTTATTTTCAAATCAAAATTGCGATTTAAAAACAATGATTAGCACATTGCAATGGAATGCAATTAAAGGTATAGTAAGCGATTGTAAGATAATGCACCAAATATCTCCTAGCGGTCAGCTATTTTACCATTATGTTTGCCTACTGAAAATATAATCTGGTACTTCTACACTGCCCTGAATCCGTAAATAGGAACACAAAAAAGTGGTGCAGACCACACAAAATAAATGGCCTTTGCGATGTGTGGGGCAGAGCTTCTGATTTCTCCAGAATGACTTACTATACCCTTAACTTATGCAAATATGCATGACCCAGTGTTATACAGTAGCATCAATAGTTGGTAGCCTACAAATTCACACTGGCCTCCTAGTAACTGGAAGGTTCGCTCTATAAGTTAGCAACCTGATTTCAAATAAATGATCAGATGATTCATTGACACAGGTGCAAATCAGGTTGATTTAAAATTAGCCTAAGTTTGTTTGCTGGCTGCGACTGCATATTTCTTGGTGATTCAGATTACAGTTCATTATTTTAAAACCTAACCAGCCCGTTCTGCCCCTGGCTGGTTCCAATTTTAATAGTAAAGCCATCACAATATATTTCACAGATCCCTATAATTTAGCGCCGGCATCGTTCATCAGTCCAACCTTACTCTTATTACTATACTATACGTCAGTGATGTTGAGATGTCAGTGATTGTTGAGAAAAGGTCCTATAATTTTGTTAATGGAATTGTTTTTTCTTATTTATTTAAACTTGATACATCACAGCATTTTTTTGACATCATGTCAGATAAAATTTCTAGACAATGTGAAAGTTATCA
This sequence comes from Aphredoderus sayanus, assembly GCA_027564795.1. Lineage (NCBI taxonomy): Eukaryota > Metazoa > Chordata > Actinopteri > Percopsiformes > Aphredoderidae > Aphredoderus > Aphredoderus sayanus. Next base: position 9,964 of record JAODUG010087147.1, read on the forward strand.
TCTTAGAATAATGCAGTTCATATTGTGATAGTATCATGTTAGCCTTGTGAGACCCACAAGGTGATTTCGCAAACTTCAGTTTGACTGTGACATGAGAATCAGTCTGGAGAGCTTGAGATCCTTTGTCAAGTCAAGTCAATTTTATTTGTATAGCCCTTAATCACATTACAGTCTCAAAGGGCTTTACAAGCAAATATTTCACAATGTAACAAACAAAGAAACAAACAACAGCCCCTGAACCTGCTCCTCTCCCCGGGCAAGGTAAAACTACCATTAAAAACCTCATGGGTAAAAAATAGAAGAAAACTTGGAAGGGACCACAGAGGGAGCTTCAGTCTGGTCAGTTTGTGCTTCAGTCTGGTCAACCTAGTGTGTGACCAATCAGCATTGTACTGATGGCTACGGGCGTGGTTTAGGTGGACAGCCAGCGAACGCAAGTCTCGAAAACACCAATGACAGTTTCTAAACATTAACATAGGTGCTGCAATAGCATCATTTTTATTATAATTTATTAGAAGACGATAGAACGGCACTAAAGGTTTGTCTACACACAATATTTTTTAAATTTTCTCCTGACTGGCTTCAGCAAGAGTTGAACTGGCTCCGCTGGTTCACAGGTTTGTCCAATGAAAGTATTTGTGGAAAGTGTCTGCCCTTTTAAAACAGTTTCAATGGACCGCTCCCCAGATGGTTCTGTGTAAACTAACCATCTGGTGTGTCAGGTTAATGTCATGTGGCAATGCTCCATTATCACATTTTAAATCTATTACACATTGAATGAATACTGAACTCAAGCCACACTGCATGTGTCAATACTTTTAGTTAAAAGGTATAGTCAGCCATTCTGGAGAAAGTATGTTTATATTCAAAATATCAAAACAAAAAACACCTCTCCCTTCAATGAGGGTGCTCCCCCAGAAGCTCCACCCCACACATTGAAAACACATTGCAAAGGATATACTGTAATATTGTTGTGTGGTGTGCTCTGCACCACTTTCTGTTCCCATTTACAAAAGCAGGACACACAAGATTATCTTTTCAGTGCGCACAGAATGGGCAACTACTTTAGCGGACAATAAGCAGATATGCTCTAAAAAATACAAAAAGCATATTAGCTTACGACTGACTATTATTTTACTTTATTTTTACATCCTACATTAATTCAGTGATCGTTACTAAATTAGTACAGCAACCAGTACTGTATGGAGCTAAAATAATTTGATCACATCTTTCAGAAGGCTGAGAACTACTGTGCTATAACTTACCTTTCAAGCTGTCACTCCAATCTATTTTCTTCATTCCTGTGCATTTCTCATAAGCGCCATCCAGTTTTACAATGTTGTTCTGGTGCTCAGCAAAGGCAATCTGACAGGCAGACATAGGCACATGGGATTACATACAGCCCACACCTTAAAGAAACCTATATGCAACCTTACAATACAAAGACATTGATTCAGATAATGCATTTATTAATATGATCACACTTTGAATACACCCGATTCAAAAGAATGGGTCATTATCAGGCTTCAAACAACCCATTGGATTCAGGTGTGTTGGACCAGGGAGACATCTTAAACATGCAGGGCAGGGGGCCTCCAGATAGCCTGGTGTAACCAGACCCCAAATTAACTTTACGAATGGGTCTGGCCACTGTTGTGTATTCAAATTCAGCCAGACGAAGTTAAAAAGGACTCTGACTCAAGACAATTAAGATAAAGAAAATGTATTAAAAGCATATGAACATTGCGAAGTTACAATTTGTCACGCGGTCTACAGCCCGCATGGTCTCATTCCATGCTGTGAACACAAAGAAAGAGCCATGAACTAGTGATGGGTCGTTCGCGAATGTAGGTGAACGTCGGGAGCTGGCTCGCATATCTGAAGAGCCGACTCTTATTTAAATGTATATATTCTATAGACATTAAATTATGTTAGAACGAAATAATGAATTATTTTAATATTATTTAAAATAATTGACTAATTCAAAGAACAACCAATAAAATGAAATAGGCCTAAAGGCACACACACATTAGTTTGACCGTCTGATCAAACGTCAATCAAACACGCGGTGTCAACCAATTATAATGCACGAGTTACACTCATGCAGTAAAAACGTTACTATTTAAATGCAAATGTTTAATAGTATTAATTTTCATAACAAATCAATGCATTTTGGTGCAAATCAATGCACCGCAAGACAAATGTGGTTAAGGTAGAGTATCATTTAATAATTTAATTAGAATTGTTTTCACACCTATCATAGTCAATGT
>JAODUG010087168.1:0-12231 GCA_027564795.1 Aphredoderus sayanus
GTTCCTTGCTGGAGCTGCTGCCCCCGCGACCCGACCTCGGATAAGCGGTTGAGGATGGATGGATGGATGGATGGTTTTACTAGGCACACTGACACTGGGTAGAAAAACTACTGTATCACTTTGCTGGAGGCAGGCTACCGACGGAGACCTATGTCTGCCTGTTTATAGCACAGTAACAGAAATCAGTGGTAGTTCTACGACCGTATTTGGGAATGTCTAAATACGTGGTATGTTCCATAAACACCAATGATACATTTTCCATTCGCTACTTTCACTACACAACTGCAAAACTGGCAACGATCCACCCACTCGTCCACCAACCATGCATTTGTATGTCCACCCATTCATCTATCCATCTCTACATCAATCTGTCCGTCCGTCCGTCCGCCCACACAAATCACTCTCCACCTCTCCCGCAGGTGAGCCAGGATGGCAAGTCCCTCCTGGACAAGCTGCAGCGACCCTTGACCCCAGGCAGCGCGGATTCGCTGACGGCGTCGGCCAACTACTCCAAGGCGGTGCACCACGTGCTGGACATCATCCACGAGGTGCTGCACCACCAGAGGCAGCTGGAGAACATCTGGCAGCACCGCAAGGTGCGCCTGCACCAGAGGCTGCAGCTGTGTGTGTTCCAGCAGGACGTCCAGCAGGTACAGCAACACAGACACACAGTGACCCTCCTGCAGGCCTTTTGCGGGTCATTTTTGCATCTTAATCCTCCCGTTGTCTTTGGGTCAAAATGGTTATGTTAAAATTAGGTTAATAATGAATAATTATTTTATTATTATTTAGTATTGACCCTCCTGATGTGCTAGGGTTGAACCACGAGGCTGCCTTTTGCAGGTAATTTTCACCCCAGGGCGTCAGAAGGGTTAAATGTATGGCCTGCATAGAGTGCATAGATATTGGGTGGGAGTGGGGGAGGGGGTAGATATACAATGCAACATTAATAAATGCTGGATCTGGTGAAGTGAATTTGCAAAGTGGAGCTCCAGTGATTCACTTTGATTGCAGTATGCACTTTGAAAGCTCTAGCCTGACATGCACACAACCATCTGGGAAGCCATCCATTGAAACTGTTTAGTAAAGGACAGGCACTTTCAAAATATACGTGGCAGGTGATTGGTTGAACAGACCTCGGTAATTTCACCATAGGTTGACGTCACACCTAAACTACGCCCGTAGCTGCCAGTACGACGATGATTGGTCAGAACCACTCTGGTTCGGACTGAAGCGCAACGATATTGTCCAGACTGATATTACGGCAAAGTGAAATGGAAGCTGGCGATATCAAGATGTTGTCCTGAGGCTATTCTTGCTCCCAGCGCTCTGTTTATAGCACGCCTGTGTGCAGCGTGACTGTACTGTGCGGGGAAGGGTAGAGAGTGGCGTGAGCCTAGGAGAGCTGTAGGAGGCAAAGCAGAGAGGAGCGCCACCCACTTAGCACTCATATGTGCGAGGCGCATTCGTCCCCAGTTCTACCTCAGGTTTCAGATCAAGGAGCATTCTGAATACATCCTTAATTTCTAACAGAGTGACGTGAACCTCACTGCATACTGTACACACCTTTGAGAGATGATGCTTTTGCTGGTCATTATATAGGCCTGCTTATATAATGTAAATGTCCAACTCTTTTATTTATTTTTTCCAAACATAATTTCCACCATATAGCATGGTACATTGAAATCAGCTCTAGCATCTTCAAAGTGTTTCACTCTTCCCTCCTGGGCTTTCAGAGCGAGTTATCTCTGTGTGTCTGGATGGCATAGCTGGGAGATTAAAACTACTTACTCTCTCTCCTCTCCGCCTTCCCCTATAGGCCTCATCACTTCTCTGTATTCCTTTCCCCCTCCCTAACTCTGTCTCTTTCACTCTGTCTCTCTCACATTCTCTCTTTTTACGGTATCTCCTCCTCCTCTTTCATCCGCCGCATAGTCCCCGCTTCTTGCCTCTCTGACACTCTTTTTGCCCCTCTTCTCTTCTTCTCTGTGTAGTAGTTACCATGGCGATGCAATTCTCAGCCACATAGTGTTCAGAGCAATGCGTATGAGAGAGGGAGAGAAGGAGAGAGAGCACTGCCCCATATACAGTACACGTGTAAACCTTATAAACAGTATCAGTGTTTACATTATTTATCTTTAAAACAAGTTTGTATAGTAGATAATTGAGTGATTATATGATGGGATTCTGTGTGGATTTCATGCACTATTATCTCACTTAAATTGTACTCCTGCACATTAAAAATAATCAACATGTAAATTTCCAAATGTTTTCGCATAAGCCTGACAGACTGCAGAGGGAGGCAGGGGAAGAGATGGGAACTGATGGTAGAGTAAATCCATATTCACAAGAGGGGCAGAGGAGAGGGAGATTAAATTGCCATTAATGTCATGGCAGTCATACAATTTGGGCTGTCTCAACTGTGCCCCCTACTGGTTGAGAGGTTTTAATATAGTAAAACCCATGCTGGCTGTGTACTATGACTATAACTCTATGCTTTATGCTGTATATATTTCTATAAAGTATAAACATATATTACAATTTGGACACACAAAACACTTCCCCAAAGTTAACGCCTCTTCTTTATATCCTGCTGTCCAGGTGCTGGACTGGATAGAGAACCATGGTGAGGCCTTCCTCAGTAAACACACCGGTGTGGGGAAGTCTCTACACAGAGCCAGGGCCCTGCAGAAAAGACATGAAGACTTTGAGGAAGTGGCCCAGGTACACTTTTAGCATTACATACCAGCCCCATAGAGATATCATGCAGAACTGTACAGTACTATATTTACAAATGAACTGTAGTAATACTGTATATGTCTACACATTATGCATTACGCATTATTAGCTAGGTCAGTCATTCTCAAGGTATATTTGGATTATTCTCTACAGTTACTATCTTTCTAGTATTTTTTGATGATGCTAATTAATTAATATGTTATTGTATTATAATTCTGCTATGGTATGGTATTTGAAGTTGTAGCACAGACCAGAGTGTGTTAACAGTATAGACTTGTAACAACACAGGAAGCCAACGTGATTTCTTTTGTTTGTAGAACACTTACACCAATGCTGACAAGCTGTTGGAGGCTGCAGAGCAGCTGGCCCAGACTGGCGAGTGTGACCCAGAGGAGATCTACCAGGCCGCCCACCAGTTAGAGGACCGCATTCAGGACTTTGTGCGGCGCGTGGAACAGCGCAAAATTCTGCTGGACATGTCTGTCGCTTTCCACACGCACGTGAAAGAGGTAGGCCCTTTTGTTTTTAACAATGGAATCTTCTCCAACTGTGAAATAGAGTGCTACCGGCATACTATTATGCCATATTTATATGGCCGTGATTGTGTCATTCAGTCACATTATACTAATTGGCTCAAAACAAAGTAAGCATGCCACCTGTCTGAGCTGGTTTTGTTCAAATAAAGGGTAATGGAGGGTTAGCTAAATGTGACACGCCCTGGCATTGTGTGTGTGTGTGTGTGTGTGTGTGCATGCGTGTGCGTGCGTCGGTTCGTGTGTGTGTTCACCAGCTTTCCAGCATAATGAACTGCTATATACTGTAGCTGCGTTCACCCAAATGAAACCATAAGGTTGGGTAACTTGAGGCAGTGCTCCGTCACACCGATGCTTTACCGTGAAATTGGCGAACATCTATATGTGTCACAGTTAACCCCTGCGTACCGACGCCACTCAGCATGTGTTTACACTGCATCCTGTTGACATGACTCAGAGCTGAACTGTTAGTAACGAAGCTAGCCTTCATGTCCATATGGACTAATCTTCCTCTACCCATCTGTCTGCTCACACCAGTGGGGGGCACTGTATGAGTGTGTGCACTCGCACGTGTGTGCATACATGTGCACACTGATGCATTTATAAGCGTATGTCAACATAATTCTTTAGAAATAATGTATAAATCTCTGAAGGAGACGTTTAGACTAACGATACGGTGCATTTAATAATGTACAGTTAATAGTGTTCATATCTGTACTGTGTGTGTGCATTTTGAATCTAATTTACAAGGACATTTATAGTAGAGTCTATGGGAGGTAGATGGATAGAAAAGCTGGTATCCTGCTAGCTTTCCTGTTACTAGAGGTGAGTGTGTGCCAGGGCTTAAAGTAGCCATGACAGTCCACCCAGATGGCTAATCTGTTACAGTACAGTACATTATCTTAGATATTACCATTTATACGCCATGCCTTTTTAACAAGTCCAGTTGTATTTTGTTTCACTGTCTCAATTCATTCTCTCTTTGCTTTTATCTGTGAATCTTGATTTCTCTTTAAATACAGTGTGTCTATTTCTACCCCAACTGCTCTTTTAATGCTCTTAGCAAAATCCCTGCCTCTTCTTCTCTGCTCTATCATTGGCCATTTCTGACTTCTCACCCTCTCTTAATCTAACCCATTGGTCTTTTCTGCTGTCAACCACCCCCACATCCTTCCCCCAGCTTTGGACGTGGTTGGAGGAGCTTCAGAAGGAGCTCTTAGACGATGTGTATGCAGAGTCCGTGGAGGCAGTCCAGGACCTTATCAAGCGCTTTGGCCAGCAGCAACAGACCACCCTGCAGGCTACTGTAAATGTCATCAAGGAGGGAGAAGACCTCATTCAGCAGCTCAGGTACCGGTAATATTATTACAGTATAGTGTATTACTGTTAACAGTACAGTGTACAAATATTGTGGTCTATACTATACATCATAAAGCATAGTGCATTTAGTGGCCATCATACGTTAACTGTACCATTAACAGTTAGATCAAGGTCGACTGTGGGTTTCCATATATCATCTACACAGAATGGGCAGTTTTCTCCAAAGAAACTTGAAGCCAGTGCCCAATATAAAACCGATCTGTTTTGTACTGATGTACCTGTACATTGCTTGCTAGTGCATTTTTTTGTCATATCCGATATATATTGCTTAGTCAGATGCATACAGTGTATTCATTTTTTAAATGCAGGTTGTTTTGTAAATTCTTAGTCAAATGCAGTGTTTTCAGAAGGTCAGCGTATGTTGCTTAGTTGTACAATACTTTCAGTTCTATTGTTGATTAAAGGTATCGTGTGTAATATGTGACCACTAGGAGGCAGAGGAGTGTAAATGAGTGTCCCCACACTGCTCAAATAAAATGTATATTTATATTTCACAGTTCCCATTTTAATATAAATCAGAGTTGTTGTATTTTTGTGATTTTACTTTGCACCTGTAAATCATCTCCATTTGACTCTTTGACCCTCTCTCTCTCTCTCTCTCTGTCTCTCTCTATCTCTCTCTCTCTCTCTCTCTCACTCACTCACACTCTCTCTCTCTCTCGCTCTGCAGAGACTCGGCAATCTCCAGCAATAAGACTCCTCATAACAGCTCCATGGCTCACATTGAGAGTGTGCTGCAGCAGCTGGATGAAGCCCAGGGTCAGATGGAGGAGCTCTTCCAGGAGAGGAAAATCAAACTGGAGCTCTTTCTCCAGCTCCGCATCTTTGAGCGGGACGCCATTGATGTGAGTGGGGGGGTTGAAACTGTGTCAAAAAGAGAGAGCTTAACAGACATGAAGTATACTGTATATGTCTGTAGACAGAGAGATTAACAGACATGGAGGATACTGTATAGTTCTGTCTGCAAGCTAACATAAACCCAAATGTTGCAGTTTGCATGTATTCGTTATCTTGACTTTTTTATAGATTTTAGTTATACAGTAGCCTGTAAAGTGGTGGTTGTGGGTTAAGATGACATTTGGAATAATTGACAGGAAGGCAGGGCATCTAAGAGCTTCAAAAAAGAGTAATAGTAACCTCCAAAGGTCACGTTATAGAGTCAATGGCAATGCTTTTTATTCTTAAAATGGCAAGAGTACAACCACAAGTGATACAAAGACACAAACTGAAATTCCAGAAATGCTGTGAATTGTGGGTGTGTTAAGCCATTAAGGGAGTTCCTAGTTTTCCTGCTGGTTTTAAACAGTGAAAACAGCATGTCTGAATACACACAGCGGTGCCCAAGCAGTCACACCATGAATAAAAATCTATTTAGTTCCACTTGAGATGTTTTATCCACTGAGTGTAATTCAGTTTTCTCCCATAACAGCTTTTGAGCTTGCATTTCCCTTGTGTGAGAAAACAGGTTCTTCCTCTGTTCCAGAGATTGTCTTAAGTGTGTTGTTCTTTGTGTCTCAATGCAGCTGCATCTTAACACTTAATTACATGTAATAGATGATAGCAATTGATGTTTTTTAATCCGACCAAAAATATCCAGTGTATTTAGCATTACTTAATGATGCTTGTTTAGGACAGACTTATTGTTACAGACTTATTGGACAGTGGGTGAACTGTTCAAGTACTTGTTTGTCTGTGTCAAATAGACTGACCCAGTCTGTGTGTATGTGTGTCCGTGCATGTGCATCTACATGCACTTAGCATGAGAGAGGGATGGACTTTACCATTTACCAAAATGGGGTTTAAACTTGCATTTCCGTCTTGGGATCAGAGACTTGTTTTGTTTTCTAAGTGCATGGATGTCAGTTACAAAATGAAGCTTAATTGTCTGCTGATTCTGGACTTAAACCTGACTGAGCATGTCTGTCATCTTCCAAATCCTCAAGTTCAAGTCTGCTGTATAATCTCCTACTATAATCTGTTACTGTGAAGAGTACTTTGTTTACAAATACTGGTAGGTAAAAGGTAGTTCGAACCTGGGATCTTTTGGGCTCATCTGTGTAGTCACCGTTTCGATCCCAGAAACCCTGACCCAAAGCAAATTCCCCTGGTGTGGTTTAAAAATAAAAGAAAGAAAAAACAGTAATTGTCTATTGTATGGTCTACAAGTTTGCCAATGCATGGAAACTACCCACAGTGTCTTCATTACAATTCTGTAGTTGGTTTCTACATGTCTGCTGTTTTTGTGAGCCGGGAGTAACATAAGCCTTCATATTTGCTCTGCATGTCAGGCCAGAGAATAGAAGTGAGTCAACTAAGTCAGTTTAAACAGAAAGGCCACAGAGCATGCACACACACAATCATTTGATACATTATGACACAGCACAAGGCTATGAAGAGGGGTGTGAGCAATATTTATCTGTCTACAGGTATGTGTGCACGCCGTATAGTTATATGGTGTGTGCGATCACGCACACACACACACACACACACACACACACACACACACACAAAGGCAGACACATGCACATGCCACTCCTCTCTGCCAGAGGTGTGTGTTTGAGGTAAGGGCATGGGTTCATGTAAGGAATACACTGCCTAACAGAGCTTTCCTCTAAAGCGTACCCAGTAGTATATGTGAAGAAATGGAGATGTATCTGAGCTGTATAGTGGCGCTAGTGAAGCGAGATGGTCTTTCTGTACCGACATGAACTCTTTCTGAACAGTAAAGGTAGAGAGCAGGGTACAACGGAGTGGTTGGTAAGTTTTGTTTTTCTTCATTTAGAAGTTTTAAACTTTTGTACACTTTTTCAACAGTTTAAACGTATGTCCTTGTTTACATTCCAGAGGTGCTTGACAAATAAAAAATAGAGACTTTGTTGTATGATAGCAATTTTTTCGGATTCATCCATGTTTGGGATGCAAACCATAACATACAACAAACATTCATCATAGACATTAGTGTGGCATTAAACCTCTATACATGTAGGTCATCTCGGATTACATTCAACACCACATTAACTGTGCAGTTGATGGTTATGAGGCACATTAGAAGAAAACGGTTGTCTATGAGAATTAGACTTCTCCAGTAGGTTTGACTTGCTATCCTATATGCAGATGAGCTACGTGAACTACCACATGCTGAGAGGTTTTGAGAGAATTATAGATGATCCAGTGTCAGTGGATTTCGTTGCATTTGGCTAAGCTTTTGATCTGGTAATAACATATATTGTTGATTGTGAAGAAAAGTCCTCCCCACGTCTGTGAAGAATACAGTCTTAACTAGCTTGAGTGTTGGTATACAGTAGAATACATTTATCTATTTATTAATTTATCTTTTGGGCCATTTATAGTACAGCCTGTACAGTATGTAGATGTTGAGCAACAAGCAATGGAACCGTCTGTTTTGTTTTGAGGTTGCTACTTGCCTGTGTGTGCTCATTTAACATGCTAACAGACTGATGTATTGTTAATGGCGTGAATATAATAACCAATTATATTCCCTCAGTATGATGGAGAGCTAATGAATGACTGGAACAGAGTGATAATTTTTTTATTTTTTTTTTATTTTTTTATTATGAGAGTGTCAGTTTTGGGAAGCTACAATATTGCTACCATTGACTTTTTCAGCAGTCAACCTGAACACATTCAAGGTCATGGAAACAGTTATTTGCCACTAGTATTTGTTATTCCCAGTGTAACTTTCCATGTCCCAACTAGATAGAAACTGTTCTACTCAAAGCACACCATGTTTAATAGTAGTTGTTTATTGTCGCTATATAAATGCAGTCCATCATTTCCTTGCAACAGTCTGTTGATTAGATGTATTAATACTTTCCTTGTAACAGTCTATTGTTTCTAATTTCCTTGTAACAGCCTATTGTTTAGATATAGTTATGTTACTATCCTGTAGTCCTTATTCACTTTGCTATGCAGGATCTGTTCAACACCCACAATAGTTGGCTATGATCTAAAGAGGAGAGTTGAAGATGTATCTTTATCTTGTTGGGGAAAATATTTTAGATGATTCCCAAGTCTGTCTGAACAGATGATGGCAGCTGGCATCGCATATCCGTTCCGATTCAAGCGTGTAAAGGGCGATCAGGGTTTAGCATTGCTGATGAGCTCCTAGATGCCATGTTTGCCATATGTACTGGTACTAGCTGTTACTTGTACTGTGTTACTGTACGTAAGTAACAGCTACAGCTCATCTCTGCAGACAACCAGCCAGTTGTTGGGATTTGATAATGCCATGCATTTCAATCTTGCACATTCTTTGCATTGAGAGGTTATAGTGTTACAGCAGCTGAACGTTAGCCTCTCATGTGAGACCACAACTCTGATGTAAACGAAAGCATTTTAGATAGTTGATAGTGCTTCATTTAGGATGGTGTTATTGCTTCAGTACAATAGATTTTAGACTTGACAGCACAGGCTGGTATTCCAACCCATGTGGATATACTGTAGGGGTCTACTGGTCAGTAGAACTAAGGCAGTGTTAGTTGAGAAGGTATGCTTATACCTTAGCCTTTACGCTACTACTGTAGTACCCTGTTTGCAAGATATTACTGTAAAACTTCAGCCAAAGTGTTGCTATGAATCTATAGTCTAAACTTTAGAATGTGCTTTTCTTACAGTGTAGGTAACAACAAACCTGTGAACATGTTAATTTTAAATGACAGACCTGTCTACATTAGTGGGATATTCTAGATTCTCACCAAAAAACATTTTACATTTTACATTGCCAGGTGTAAGGTGCCCCTGGAAATATGCCTCGGCCTGTGTTGGCACCACAAGACAACAACAGACATTTCTAGCATGTACTGGAATACAGTTACAACTGTAGAATGTTAGTTTGAGAGGTTTGGGTTACAATAATAAGAGACTATTTTAAGAAATTACCATTCAGTCATTTCTGTAGCAGTGGTACTTTAGTAATGTGTGGGTTGGGAGAGCTGTAGGTATTTATTTATCTCAAAATATAAAAAAATAATGATTTTAAGAAACATTATAGCACACTGTATGTATCTGTACAAAGCATGTCCAAATTTGAAATTACGGTTTTTGTAAATTGTAATTGACCTTACTAAACATCATATTGCTTTTTGAACATTCCAATGAGCACCCATGCCCCATCATTTCTTAAATAATGTGCCCTTAAATGTGCCCTATATCCCTTTTATATAACTTGTGTACAGATTCACTTGATCCCATGTAACAAATATGACAGATGCAAAGATACCTGTTTACACAAATTAGCTGGAACTGTAGTACGGAACCAAACAATTCTCTGTACTGTACAAGCGTATGCGTCTGCTTCTTTGAAGCGAATGGAACACCCGAAGGCACGTGTGACCAGGACAGGCTTAACTCTCTCTCTCTCGCTCCCTCCCCTCCTTTCTGCTCTCTCCATCTGTCAGATCATCTCAGACCTGGAGTCATGGAACGAGGAGCTGTCCCAGCAGATGAGCGAGTTTGACACGGAGGACCTGCCTCTGGCCGAGCAGAGGCTGCAGCACCACGCAGACAAGGCCCTCACCATGAACAACCTCACTTTTGACGTCATCCACCAGGGACAGGAGCTGCTGCAGTACGTCACCGAGGTCCAGGCGTCAGGTGAGTGTGTGTGTGTGTGTGTGTGTGTGTGTGTGTGTGTGTGTGAACACACATTAATAGCCAGGTAGAATTAATAGCCACAAATAAACACAAAAGATGTTCAAGCATGTAGTAAACACAGTAACGTTCAGTAATATGTGTGTGTATATGTACAGTATGCATACTATGTTTACATATAGGCCTACACATTCTATCATTTACATATATGTATACACATTGCTGCAAATCCAGCTCCCAGCAAGCTGTGTGAGTGTGCGTGCGTGTGTTTGCGCGCGCGTGAGATAAAGAGACAGTGGGTGTGTGCGTGTGCATGTGCATGTGTGTGAGTGCTAGAGAGAGCGTGACCCAGACAGTCCCTGCCAGGCTAGCAGCTAGGATCACAGACACCAAAGGTTAAGCCGGGCCAACAAGACAGAGCTGGTACAGCTCAAGATGTAGCAGGTGGGGGAGGGTAACGATAACAACTCTCAAGGAGGAATCCAAATGAAATCAGTTGTGGGTATATAAATATAACGCCCTGCTATCCATTGGGAGAGTCCGGCAGGATTTGACAGGTGGCGGTGGCGGTACCTTATCGGTATGTACGGTTTCCGGGCAGGAGAAGACAAGGTAAAGAAAGATCAAGGACTGAGGGCGGAGTGGGGGGCCTGGTGTTAAGCACAACCCGCTCTGCCCGCCAAAGAGATTTCACCTCTTAATCCCACTCATGTTCACTGGGCGGTTAAACCACTGCTGTGCAAGCCGCTCACATAGACATACATCGCAATATTCACTCTTTAAAGGGCCAGCATCACGCCCATTTTGATTCATGGGTGCCACAGGGCTACACAGCAAGAAGACATGCTCCAACTGTCAAGACAGAATCACGGGGCTACACATAGCTCAGTAGACACTACTACATATCTCATTATATCTCACTACGACATATCTCAGTAGATAGCATGCCTCAGCATAGTGCAGTAGGCTACTGGATATAAATGTGAGTGCGATGCAGATGCTGGCTTCGCTATGAGACATTGGTGTGAGGAAAGAAAGATTCTGAAACCTTTGAGGTTTACCAGACACGGTCAGATAGCAGCCTACAGTATGTGGTGTTGTTGTGTTATGAAGATGGGAGTCCTTTAATGGTGTATCAATTAACCCTCCCGCTGTCCTAAGGCATTTCAGCAGACTGCCAGCAGAGGGAGCCAACCGGGGAATGTCATATGTCCGTGTTGTGGTTGGCCCCCCGCTACTGGCAAGCTGGGTCATTTTGACCCATAGGACAGCAGTAGACTTAACTGAAGCCGTCTTGTGCAGATGGATATTCTCCTACGATATCTACAGCAATCTGTTTTTTCTCTCTGTGCAGGCGTGGAGCTGCTGTGTGACAGGGATGTAGACATGGCCACGCGTGTCCAAGACCTGCTGGAGTTCCTCCATGAGAAGCAACAGGAGCTGGACCTGGCCGCAGAGCAGCACAGGAGACACCTGGAGCAGTGTGTCCAGTTGAAACACCTACAGGCTGAAGTCAAACAGGTGGGTGTGTGTGTCTCTCTCTCTCTCTCTCTCTCTCTCTCTTCCTCTCTGGGAGCCCAGCAATTGTGTGTGTACACATGTACAGTGTATACATACACAATCTCATAAAACACACCTATGGTGTCCTGTCATTTACTCACTGAGGCTACACACGCACACACACGCACACGCACACACACGCACACGCACACACACACACACACGCACACACGCCCACACACACGTACACGCACAGAGAGAGCTTGTGTAACCCTCCAGTGAGCTGTTGATGTAACAGCAGTGTGTGGAGCTGCCAGAGGGCCAGAACATGTGGCGTCTTTACATGAGCACATCTAGATGACTCATCCCGTGTCATGACACAGGATCTCACCTTTTCTCAGCCCCCCACCCCTTCTCTCTCTCTTTCTCTCTCTCTATATCCCCCCCTCTCTCTCTCTCTCTCTCTCTC
>JAODUG010087178.1:0-12231 GCA_027564795.1 Aphredoderus sayanus
ACACAAATCATACACAATCAGATGGCGCCGCCGTGTGGCTAAATACTATATTACGAGTACATTACGAGGGTTAAAGCAATCAGGTGATGGAACTGTACCAATTCCACTATTAAGAAGTGACTACACTAATAATTGCATAAAATGTGCTTTTTAAAATACTTATGTTGCGATTAACCTTGGTCTATTGTGCTGTGTTGTAGTGTTAAAATGTTCCATGTTGAACCCTTTGTATATTGTGCTGCATTGCATTTCATGGTTGTCCTGGGTGTATCTGTTCTTAAAGATAACTCTGTAGCAGTGCTTTTAACTGTGCGCTCATATCACTGTGTGTGTGTGTGTGTGTGTGTGTGTGTGTGTGTGTGTGATGTAGGCGGCGTGAAGCCCTGTGCTCTGAACTGTTTGGCAGAGGGTTATAACTTTTACACTGAGCGCTCCCCTGCCGTTATCGACGGGACACAGTGCCAGGCTGACTCCATAGACATCTGCATTAATGGAGAGTGCAAGGTAACACACAGTTCCCCTGAACAGTGGTTTGCTGGCTGCCTGTAGGAGCAGCATTGGCTGGCCAGAGGGGGCAGGGTGGCCCAGACATCCACAATGCAGACATCCACCACCCAGACATCCACAATGCAGACATCCATCACCCAGACATCCACAATGCAGACACCCACCACCCAGACATCCACAATGCAGACATCCACCACGCAGACATCCACCACCCAGACATCCACCATGCAAACGACGCAAATGACACAAGCACATGTAGGGATGAGATGTGGTTTGGTGACTGGAGACAAAATGTACATTCTGCTCACATATGATGCATGTATACATGACATATATCATGGAAACAGCAGGGTTTGTAATACTGTACAAAACTAAATTGGGTAATTCAGGATTTGTAATTCATTATCGCAAAATGTGAGTAGTTTTTTCTACCTCGTTCTGATAAAACTGTGCAGTTTTATGTTCACGCCCATTCAGAGCAGTTCACACCCTCTTAGGCATTAATCCCACCCAGCTATTAAAATATTCAAATGAAACACTGGCCTTGTGCTAAACTAAACTTATTTTGGGGTTATAGTAAGGTCAAATCAGTGGGTCGGGTGTGTGTAGCTTCTAAAAAACAGGTTGCGTATCACTAGTGTGCTTCATTGCGATCTGAACCAGTGGCAGCCCTGACAATATGACTGAGCTAAAATAAACACCGGAATGGCTCACTAAATTATTTATCAGTTTAGATCTACTTTGTCAGAAAAGATGTGACTCATTCAGTGTTTGAAAAATTGAGTTTGAAGTACAAGGGACTAAATTGTGGCTGAGTATTTACCATTTACTTCTCAGATTCAGTCTTATCGACACCTATTACATCCTAACTGTCCTGGAAGGGAGGATTCCTCCCTCTGTTGTCCCTTCCCAAGGTTTCTTCCCTTTTCTACCCATGTAGTTTTCCTTGCCCGCAAGGAAGAGCAGGTTAAGGGGGTGTCTTTTGTTTCCTTGTGTTCATTCTATATTGGTATATCAGAGTTCATTCTATAAATATCACAGTTCATTCTATATAAATCCGAATTCATTCACAATAATTGACTTGCCATTTTATATATATATTTTATATATAAACTGATAAATAATTTAGTGAGCCATTCCGGTGTTTATTTTAGCTCAGTCATATTGTATATGTATGTATATATATATATGTATATGTATATATATGTGCTGGCTGGGGCAGCAGACATCTATGAAATATACAAAACAATATTCTGGGGTCATGTTCATTGGTGTGTGCTTGTGTGTGTGTGTTTGTGTGACAGCATGTGGGCTGTGATAACATCCTAGCTTCAGATGCACAGGAAGACAGATGTCGTGTGTGTGGCGGGGACGGGAGCACCTGCGAGGCCACAGAAGGACTGTTTAACCAGACGCTGCCCAGAGGAGGTATCACATCCCTGCACATCTACTGTATCAGCCAGCTGTAGCAGCTGGCACATTGTCCTGGTTATGACACAGTTGTTGACCGGATAAGCTACTTTATATACTGTACACCACAGGAGAAGAGTACCTGCCTAAGAGAACACAGTTGTTCAAAATCAACAAAATGTGTGAACTTTAGTGGAAATCAAGGCATATACCGTATTGGTCCGAATATAAGACGTTTTTTTTCCCCTTTAAATGCATCTTAAAAAGTCACGTTGTCTTACATTCAGGGTCTAGACAAAAAGCACCAAATACAGCAACGTATCATACATTATTGTAAACTACGGTAGTGTATGTACTCATCCACTGTCCCTCTCTACTACTGTTAGCATACTTACAGATGCATGGTTTCAAAGCTAGTGAAGCGTATTCAAATTCAGCCAGGAGAAATAAAGAAAGACTCTGACTCAAACGTTTTAAGATAAAAGAGAAATGTATTAAAATCAGCAATGAACAATCCAGGTACAATTTGTTACACGGCCGTGCACTGCAGGAAACACACACTCGACAATGGTCTCGTGTTAAAAAAAAAATGCAGTCCCAATAACCACTCCCCCTTCTCCTTTTAAGCAAGCTGATAGTAACCTGCTATTGGTTCCCTGAACAGCGAATAAAGCGTTCAAGTGTATTACCTCTCCTGATAGGGAAGGGGCGTATCCTTACTTTGTAATACATCGCCAAGTCTTGGCCAGGAAATGAATAGTGATAACTTAGTAAAAAGAGGGGAGCGTGGAATAAAATAAAAAGAATAAAAATAACGAATAATACAGAAACATATGGGTATTTTTAATCTCACACTAGCCTCGGTTGGTGTAGAACAATGATGTGGCACAATAGACTTTAGCTGCACCGCAGGACAAGTCTTGCCCTCAGACTTCAGAGATAATCTCCTGTCTTTTCAGCACTATGTGATTACCGTAAATGAAGGAATAGTCACTCCTATCCCCTGGATCAGATTAGAAATGCTGATCAAACTCCTGTTTGTTTTGACATGCCAACATCTGTCACTAATTGACATAAATTATTTTCTTGATTCAAACATTTGGTGTTCAAAGTGTTTTTCCAAAAATTATTCTTGACAAAGGGGGGATCGTTTTATATTCAAGATTGTCTTATATTTGAACCAATATGGTACCTTACAGCCTTGATTAAACTAGAGCCAACAACATACAGTAAACTATCGGTAGTATCGCTTTAATAATGTACTGTACTGATGATGTTTCTTAACAAACATTTGACAGCAAGCTAAACTCCATTCATAGATGACATGAGAGTCAGGAATAGTCCATCGGGTCTTATTTATTATAGACTCTTGTAGTGCATGAACCCATGAAAAGGAGTGAAACTGAAAATACATACATAAAATGAATTACAAGACAATACATACCATCTACAATAATCACTAAACATAATCCCTCCTAGTATATGGTTAATAAAAACCTATACCAAGCAGGAATGCCAATACAAATTAATAATTAAACATTACAATGGCCACAATATTATTTAATACTAAAAGATCCCCATATAAAGAAGGTAAAATTACTTACAGCCGATGCTTACAACAGGACAAATCAGAAGATGACAGACTACTATTACAGGCATTACAACATTCATCCAACATAATGAAGAAGAATAAATCAACAGTGGCAATGGATGTCTGCATTGTGGATGTCTTGTTTTCTACTTCCTGTTTTACTCCTTCCAGCAGTAACACCTTTGACCACTGACAGTGCTAAACCAACCCAAATATAATATGCCTGAAAGGCAGAACAAATAACAACAATGCCTTTGCTTAACCACTTACACATTACCAGGCAATGACAGAAAGCCAGAGTTTGAATTAGTCTACTCAATACCACCACCACTGACGACTGAGATGGGAAGAAGAAGTTGAGTGTCACCACTTTCATCAAACACAAGCATAAGTTTGAAAGTTAGCTACCAGTATTTCTGTTACGGAGAATGCTACAGAGCGACAGCGTAGCAGCTGGAATAGGAAAGCGATTGGAAAAATAGGCAGGCTGAAATTTGTATAGATTAAAATATTACCAAATTGAAATGATAAACCTATTACCATGCCTTGTTTGTCATTCTTGTTTAACTGTCAGATCTGGCTCATTCTCTGAACTCTGATTCAAGTTCGGCAGTCAGTGTGTGTATTAAGAGAATACAGACCTATCGACTTCAAAATAAAAGCTTATAAAATGTATAAACGTCTCTAGGAAGATTTCACTTCAGATTACAGAAGGTTATTTAGATTAATGTAGGGTAGTAAAAAAAATATATAATACATTTAATTTAATTTACATTTAACTAAGGGTAAGCCTATAGGCTACAGTACATAGACACGCTATTGAAATACAATGTGACCTATAGCACCTCTAAATCTGAGGCCATGGTTCTCAGCAGGAAACCGATGGAGTGCCTACTCCGGGTAGGAATTAAGTCCTAACCCCAAGTGAAGGAGTTCAAGTACCTCAGGGTCTTGTTCGGGAGTGATAGGACATTGGAGCGGGAGATTGGTCAGAGAATCTAAGCAGCGGGGGCGGTAATTGCAATCGCTTTACTGCACCGTTGTGATGAAACAAGAGCTGAGCCGGAAGGCAAAGCTCACGATCCTACCCTCACCTATGGTCATGAAGGCTGGGTCATGACCGAAAGAACAACATTGCGGGTACAAGCGGCCGAAATGGGTTTCCTCGGGAGGGTAGCAGGCCTCTCCCTTAGAGATAGGGTCAGAAGCTCGGCTATCCGAGAATAGCTCAGAGTTGAGCCTCTGCTCCTTCACGTTGAAAGGAGCCAGTTGAGGTGGTTTGGGCATCTGTTAAGGATCCCCCCTGGGAGCCTCCCTAGGGAGATGTTCCAGGCACATCCAGCTGGGAGGAGGCCTTGGGGAAGACCCAGGACTGGGTGGAGAGATTATATCTTCACACTGGCCTGGGAACGCCTCGGGATCCCCTAATCAGAGCTGGTTAATGTGGCTAGGGAAAGGGAAGTTTCCATGCTGGAGCTGCTGCCCACGCAACCTGACTTCAGATAAGCGGTTGAGAATGGATGGATGGATGGAGACCTATAGTTTGTGTAGTGTAGCTGTTAGTAAGGGTCTACTGACAATCGATAAGCAGAAAGAGGAAGATTCATGGTTTTAATCTCGCTGATAATAAAATGTTGAAGCAAATAATACGTTATGTTATACATTTTTTCCAGGCTACATGGAGGTGGTACATATACCGAAAGGATCAGTCCACATTGAAATTAAAGAAGTGACCATGTCTAAAAACTATATTGGTAAGTCAACATTGAGATTTGAAATTAAGGGACATTTTCCGCTGTGAAAATTCATCCTTGGCACATCATTAAATCAAATGCATGGTTGACAATGGTTTTCCAGTGAAAGTAGTTGCCATGCCACATTTGCATATTGATGATGTCATCTCATAATCATTTGCATTGCATTTAACCAGATTAAAATGTATGAGTATTGCAATGCAGCTCCTGCAGCATCTGACACTAGAGGAGTGGAATTTTTGTACTTTGTTCCTTGTCTAGACTTTACCTAACATGAAGAATGCCAATCACAACCGTGGAAATACACTGGACCTGATTTGTATCTGTTGCATTGTTTTTGTTTTGCCGAATGTTTTAAGATATACAAATGCACATTTTCAGCTACTATAGGATAGAATATTTCTCCCACTTGTTTAAAATGAAGAAAGTGTATCCTTGGTTTCTTTTTGATACAGTTGCTAAACCTACACAGAATACTCCTGCCAATAGTTCTTTATTCAATCCTGCTGATTTTTATTTTAAAATCTTCACAAATAAAATTGATTCAATTAGAGATAATACTCACAGCTCCACATTGCTCTTATAATGATTGCCATGAACTCTCCAATACTTCGATTGATGCAGGCAATGTGACAAATTTTAGCCTCTCTAAAGCCATTTCTCCTGAGGCCTCTACCGTCTTGGTGGCTGTCTCCAAACCTACAACCTGCATATTGGATCCTATACCTTAAAATCTTTTTAAGGAAACTACTGTTTTCTGTTATAATTGGTCCTGTTCTTGATGTTATCAGGAAGTTGCTATTTATGTGCTTTGTGCCCTCAACTTTTAAAACTTTACATTATTAAACTGCTCCTTAACACTAGAAACGCCGAGCACCGATCATCTGACTGCTGTCACACTCAACATTTGTTTGTTTTATCACGCAGTTTCTTTAAACTTTCAATATTGGACCAGGACACGCTAGTTTAACCCTTGTGTTGTCCTACGGGTAAAGTGGACCCAACGCAGTACCTCTTTGTGGCAGATAGAAGGCGATAAAAGGTAGTGCATTTGAAACCCGAGGACAACAGGAGGGTTAAAAGGCACGCAAAAAACAAACAAATACTTAAATAAAGATAAAAAGAAATAAAGAAATACACAGAGCATTGACACTAAAGAAATGAGACAATCAAACACAATCAGGTGGCGCCATCTTCTGGCATAAAACGATAGTGGTTTTTAAACTTGAGGACAACAGGAGGGTTGCTTGTATGTCTGTGAAATTGCAGACAATCTCCCGTTCCGCAATGTTCTAGTTTTTCAAGGCTGCGATTCACTTTTCTATCGTACTATTACTACTAAAATTAAGAAAATGCATGTTTTGTACTAACAAATCTTATCAATGGCTGGGGTCAGATAGGTTGGAAGGTTGTGGATTCAAGCCCTAGAGTTGGCCTACCTGCAAGCATCCATGAGCAAGATGCCTGACCACCTCAATTTCTCCTTGTGATACATGTTATAGTACTCATTGTAAGTCACTTTGGAAAAAAGCATCTGCTAAATAACCTCATTTTAATTGTAATGGTAGTGGCTTTAATAAATTATTAATTGAACTGGAATACTTAAGGCTTGGATGTACTTGTTTCTTCACAACATGCAGCCAGTAGAGAACTGGCTGCGTAATTGTTCACATACTTGCGTGTAATTGGAGGATTCCACTAGAGGACTCACCAGAAAACTCACACCTGTTAGAATGTCCATGGCGACGTGAGAAGATTATCATTATGAATTCTAAGATCACTGCAGAAAAAGCATATGGTAGATATGTATGTAATGGTAATATATTTAGATTTGATATATTTTATTTCTATTTAAGAATCATACAGCTTATCTTCAAAATGCTATGCCATTATTAATGCTGCTGACATTCCCTGTCACACCACATTGCCATACTCCCTCTGCTGTTGATGTGTGTATTGCATGTTGCATGAGTGCGTGGTTAAAAGCAAGTATCCAAGCCTTACCAAAACCCCTGTTGTAGAAGACGTGTTTCATCTTTAACAATTCAAATATGGCTGAGGTGCACTCCTCAGACATATTTGAATTGTTAGTAGAGCAGTTAGACACACCTACCTAGTCCCTATATGCCCCCATAATGTTAGAAGCAGGTGGTGTTTAAATGTTTTAAGGATTATTACACTATCTTTAGCTTAAATAAAATGTCCTGTTTACAGTATTAAACTTTGATAGTCACATAGAGAAGAACGAATCGAATATGTTATTTGAGTTGAACATTTAGTTTTAGTTTTGTTTAAAATAAATGCACAAAATAGTCTTGAAGGGGACACAGCAGAATATAATTGAATAGGAGGGAACTAGCTTTTAGCTTATCTGTGTAAATGCTGTAGGAAGAATTCTACAGACATGAGCTATACAGTGGTTGGATCATTTATCTTCAATATGGCCCCATTTCAGTGCAGAGAAAGTTGATATTTTAAGGTATGTTGTGCTTGGAAACCAACCTTTGTTTTGACGACCAGAGAACGGCATTTATAAAATTATTCCAAGTTTTCACCTGAAGTGTTTTCTCCACTGTGCACATTCATGTGTGTGTGTGTGTTTCAGTTCATGTGACCTGCTGCTTAATATCTATTCAAGGATAGAAGTTGCCAAACACGTCAGCCAAAATGAAGATGATGACGAATATGAATTGATTGCCATGACATCATAGTATAACTTCGCCTCTACCTGTTGTTTTAGCTACAGTTGTTTCCAGTTTTGTGAGCATTTTATTTTAAATGTACCTTTTATTATTATTATATAGCTTTGAAGTCTGAGGAGGATGACTACTACATCAACGGAGCATGGACAATTGACTGGCCCCGGAAGTTTGACATCGCAGGCACGGCCTTTCATTACAAGAGACCATTGGATGATCCTGAGTCTTTGGAGGCTCTGGGGGCCACCAACGAAAACCTTGTTGTCATGGTAACTTAATACTTTGTATATATTTTATTTTACTTACTATACTAGGTGACATCTGGTTCTTGTCCATGATAACGTGTTAGAAAATACAAGAATTTAAGCTAACATAGAAGTTCATTCATCTCTGAGGCGGAATATGCACAACACAATATATAAGTTGCTCTAATGGTGGCAGAAGTACCATTCATGCTTTCTCCAGTGTGTCGGTATATGAAGTGAACACAGTGAATACCTAATTGCCCTCTAGTTTGGCTGTACTGTCTTAATAGCTAATGCTAATAAACTTGAACTTGAACTTGAGCTTGAATAAATAATATTTTCAGACAGGCAGACCATCTAAGGCTGTATGTGTCAGCGGGCCAGTTTTGGTTCTTTCCACAAGTTCTTCTGCCGGTTGCTTAAACCCAGAAACAAAAATAGACAGGTTAATGAGACGCAGGTGCTCCTTGTTTAGCTGCTGAATCAATCCCGTCAATCTCTGCATATCCCAGCCAATCTTCAAGACCAGCTTTACCCACCACAACCTGATGGTCTGGGCTTAACAGCTGTTTCTACCAGAATATGCATATCCATTTTCTTACAAGTGTGTGTGTAGGCATAGGCTACTGTAACTACTAGATTAGTTCTACGTTCGAAGGAGCAGTTGAGCTATATACTGTAGAATGGACCAAAAACCAGAGCTTTGAATGAACAAGCTGGCAGAAATACATATTTCACAGTGCCGACATTAACAATAGGTTTATGGTAAGTATATCAGACTTATCCTTTTATTTATTCCTTCTCTTATCCAGAATAGGTTGGTTATATTTAGTTTAAGTTAGATTTTGTCATCAAAGCCTAAATATTGTTTAAGATAATACTCGTCTGTGTTTTCCTAGGTTGACACTTTCAGGAAAAAGGAATCTAGAGTTCACCATACATCTAAAATATCAATACAGTATAATATTAACAATGAACTCCTTAAATCCAATGTTACGCAGGCACGATATTCCTTTCATTCAGTTCTGTGATTCAGTTCAATCTTCATCCACATCTGTGGAGAATGAGGATGAACGATACTACCACAAACAATGGCTAAGCGGTATTTTTGGTAAGTCAAACAGTATGCGGGTGATCCGGTTGCTGGGATGTCCATTATATCCATATAGGTAAGAGTTCCTTGGGTTAGGATGTCCAGTGTGCGCACACACACACATACACACACACACACACCAATGAATCTGACTCCATGCGCACCAATCTGGAAATCTCTCCCAAGGAGGGAAATCTGGCCTGCATGACAGGCCATATAGAAATACTATCTTTATTGATATCTTTAACTTCACAAAAATCTAAATAAAGACTGCTTTACTCCACAAAATTGACTCTAATGGCGGGCCGTAGAGGGTTTTCTCCACGCAAGAGACTTTGTCTTGTGACTTTGGAAATTGGGGAGGACAGGACACATTTGATTGTATAAAGAGAATTTATTCATCAAATATATCACTATAATAAAAATAATAATCTTTATTTATAGATCACCTTAAATACAAAATATGCAACTCAACGTGCTTTACAATTTAAGACATTTGACAAACAAAAGACGAAGTTGACACATTTATACAAAAAAAAAAAGGAATAAGAAGAAAACAGAAAACAAGATAAAAGCCATAAAAATAAAAACCATTCCCTAGAGGAAGATTTTCTTTGTCCCCAATGAACTCTGCTAGAGGTATTTAACTGCCCTAGCCACATTACCTGCCATAGCCAAATCTTAGTCCCCCTGCTAGAATAGCTAATCACAGGCCAGGACTGCTCCCCCTTCTAAGATATTATTTTAGCCACAGGCTGGGAGCAACTCATTTGCTGTTTGCGATACATTTACCTGCCTTAGCCAAATCTTAGTCTGCCTACTAGAATAGCTAATCACAGACTAGAACTGGCCGCCCTTCTAGACTAAAGGACTGTTCCTTAGTCACATGCCAGGACAGCTCCCCCTTCTAGGCTATTATGTTAGGCACAGGCTGGGAGCAATTCATTTGCTGCTAGCGGTACTTAAACCTTCTGGTGAATAACAATATTAAAAAAGATAATTTTTAAAGAAATTAAAATTACAATAGCAGGAAAAGGTTCCAAACCTTCTGGAGAATCATAAAACATATTTTATGATCTAAAGATATACATAAGATACAAATTGAAAAGAAATTAAAAGTACAATAACATAAAATACATATAGTGATAAAAACATAGGAAGTTACAAGGCAAATCAGTCAAATGAAAACATCAAACAACATAATAAAAACCAGTATGAAAAAATATGAAGATAAAAAACTGTAGCTGTAAGGCTAAACAGTTTGGTTAAGTTAAACCTCGTGATGTCCTCCGGGTCAGAATGACCCAAATCACTAGCTCTTTGTGGCAGATAGAAGGCGCTAAACCTAATTCTACAGCTTACACAGACACATGATATCCATTGTTGGCACAACAGGGTGGGAGTTTGAAACCCCAGGAAAACAGGATGGTTAAAAGGCACAAAAAACAAACAAATACATAAAGAAATCATTAATAAAGAAATACTGTAATTAAACACAGCAATGAAATTAAACACATTAAGGACATCACGAGGGTTAAAGTGCTCAGTCATAGGCACGTGAAAAGAGAAGTGTTTTTAACCTGAATATAAAAACGTATATGTTAGGGGCACATCTAAGATCTTCTGGTAGTTTATTCCAAATGTGTACAGCATAAATGCAAAATGCAGATTCTCCATGTTTCATTTGGACTCTAGGCTCTACTAACTGACCTGTGTTCATGGATCTAAGAGTCCTGCTCGGTCTTATTCTGCAAACATATCAGAAATGTATTTGGGTCCAGAACCATTCTGATATTTATAAACTATAAGCACCACTTTGAAGTCTATTCTGTAACTGACTGGAAGCCAATGCAACGATTTAAGAACTGGAGTGATGTTATATGGAATTAAGTAGACCTAGTTACATCCTTGATGATCCCAAAACTATTTTCTGTAGAAGACAGTGTCAGAAGATATGGCCAATTTTACAATGTTGCTGGGACAAATGCAGATGACTTATTTAACCCTTGTGAAGCCCTTACAATATAGTCTTGAACCACCAGGTGGCGCCATCTGATTGTATATGATTGTATGGTTCTTTTTATTGTCATTGTGTATTTATTTCTTTATTACATATTATATTATTTTTTCTTCTTCCTGTTGTCCTCGGGTTTCAAACAGACACCTTGTTGTTCCAGCAGTGCAGATCGTGTGTGTAAGATGTAGAATTAGGTTTACCACCTTCTGCCACAAAGAGCTAGTGATTTGGGTCAGTTTGACAAACTAACCTGGTCCTTAGCAGGTTCATTTTGTAAGGCTAAGCCTATGTTGTTGCTTAACCAAAATTCCTGTAATGGGAAAGCAAAGCTTTTCTCACTGCATTCTGTGTGCTACCCTATTTTACTTTTTTAGCTGTATTACTTTATTGGCCGATCAGTCAAATAATGATAGAACAAACTTTTTGTAGAATTTTTCCTCCACTTTCCTTAATTTTAATTTAATTACACAAGACACATTTAAAAAAAAAATTCTTAATTGTGGCAAACGTTGCATCTTTCTCCTATGTTATATATTTACAGTCCAAACACAGAGGTGCAGATAGGTATTAGCGAAAAAGGATATATATCCTATTTGCAAAAAAACAAAAACCGGTGGTTCCTAATTACTAATTCCTAAATCTCACTCACTACTCCCTTGAAGAGATTAGCAGTATGAGGTAGTGAATAGGCTGGAGGCACATGCACGAGAGCATAGCAGCACTAACGAGCAGTGTGGAACAGCTGCGCTGAATCAGACTGTTGATGAGCTAATCACAACCTTCACTTAAGACTCAAACTATATAGCCTTAAACAATGTTATGCAGTGTTAATTGGCTTTGTCAGCTGGTAGCTGCGCAGTTAGTTCAACCTCTCTCTCAACTCCGTAACCCTCCCGCTGGCCTATGGGTCAAAAT
>JAODUG010087189.1:0-12230 GCA_027564795.1 Aphredoderus sayanus
TTTTTAATCTTTAGTATGTGAATACCATTTGAAGTTGTAGGTATTTTTTGTGCAGTATAGTCTTGGCCAGTGTGTGAGCCTACATTTTTGCATCAAAAGTTCCTTGGCATCTTTCAAAGCTCACAGTCCCCTCCATGTACATTTGCATGCGTGTGCAGTGGGCGTGTGCAGCGGGCGTGTGCAGCGGGCGTGTGCAGCGGGCTAACCCCTTCCTTTTAGTGGTCACGAGTCAAACTGTGAACCTCTGCTCTAATGCTCAGAGGGTGTGGCGTCAGATGATCCCACTTCCATATGCTGTGGATTGCTGGTGTGGAGGCGAAGCCGCTAAGCATGTAGCTGTGGGACGTACTGATGCAGGGGGCGATGGGGGAGCGGCTCTGCTGGTAACCCTTGGCACAGCGGTTACAGGTGATGCCCGTCACACCATCCTTGCAGGGGCACTGGCCTGTAGTCTGGTTGCAGGTCTTCCCGGCCGCACCCACCGGATGGCAATCGCACGCTGCGGAGAACGGGAAACAAAACGTCAACATCAGTTGGAATCATGTCACACAACCTGTGAATTGGAATGGATTCGTTATACGGCGTTGTGCTTACGCGCTTCACAAGACCGGCACCGTGCAAAACAAATATCAGCTTTCAAACGGCTATGTCTTTGGCGGGTCCGTGGCTGACATCGTTTATTCCATAGAATCAAAAGAGTAATCTCAGCACTAAAACCTAATGAGAAATCGTTCACATTAGGAGAGACTTTGCTTTCCCTCCAGACCATCACAGATGGAGATCTGGGCCTTGCACCAGGAGTAAACCTCAAACAAATTACATTGCTTCCCTCCACCCATAATGACCATAGGATTCTTCATTAGGCCTGCTCTGGAAGGCACACATAACAGTAAATAACTTCATTAAATATAGAATTTCAATCTTGCCACACAGCATCTGTCTTTCTGAGCATGGTTTGAACATACAGTATAAGCCTATTTGTGCGTTTGTGTGTGCATGTGTCTTTTGGGAGTACAGTCTTTGTGTTCTGTACTGTTATGTCCCGGTTTAGACAGACTGTGTGCTCTTCAGATTGAGTTTCCAATGTAAAGCTTTTTGGCGAAGCCCGCCTCACAAATACAGCCTGAATAATGTTTCCCATTAATGCAGGAGTGGAACGCACTTCAAAGTCTGTTTAAGCTGTTAGTCGAGAGGATCGCACGTTAAATGTGAGAATTTGGTTCTGTGTGT
This sequence comes from Aphredoderus sayanus, assembly GCA_027564795.1. Taxonomy (NCBI): domain Eukaryota; kingdom Metazoa; phylum Chordata; class Actinopteri; order Percopsiformes; family Aphredoderidae; genus Aphredoderus; species Aphredoderus sayanus. The sequence goes on from JAODUG010087189.1 coordinate 1,231, forward strand.
GTGCACTGCCAAACGTTTACCATAAAGACAGTGTTTGAAGTAGACGCCCAGCCTCCCTATTAAGCCTGCGTGCGTTTAACGCACCAACAGAGTAATTTAAAAATCGCTTGAAGTGGTCCGACAGAGTCTGGTGTTGGGTGCTGTTAGTGAGAATTCAAGGAGCTTCATGAATATTTGGTGCAGCTTATTAAATACGAAACATCTCATTTTGTATACGGTACTCAATGTGCAACACAAGCATGAATTGCCAACTTTTGATGGTAAAAATCATTATTGGGGATTTGTTTGCCATCTTTTTGAGTCCCTTTGGACTGAAATATTTGCAATGGAGGGTGGAAACCTTAATGAAAACCACAAGTACAATAAAATCATCATTGAGTAGCTTCAAAATCAATACATGTCCCTGCAAAACAGGGTTCGGTTTTGTAGATGTTGTTGTGTTTTCTCCCGACATTCAATAAAATAATGCATTTACTACAGTTGCACAGGCTGGGTTATTCTGTGGGCTTTATTTTCTTAACCCAATACAAATTGCATTATAATACAGGGTGGGACCATAACAATTTATTTAAAAAATGTATACCCAACTCAGTTTTGTTTGCTTTCTCTTTTCTCATATTTCCAGCTTCTTTTTACATTTACTGGCGTGAAAGTGAAAAAATAGCAGTTTATTATTCTTCTTTTAAATCCAATAAAAATATTAACGTTAAAAAGGTTATCTAATGTCCGATTTTAGACTGGAAACTGAATTTATGGCAAGCTAGTGCTATATATTAGAAAACCCCACCAATGCTTTCTTTCACAAGATGATGAATTAAATACACTATAGGTTACAGTATACAGGTTAGAGTAGGCCTATACTGTAGCTGGTGAGCCCTTCTCTTGGAAGGACTTGCCAGCTATGAACACCTTGTAGGGCCCATGGGTCAAAAGGTTACATATCCCTACATGGTGCATCGCTGCTACAGGTGTGACCTGTGAACAGTAATTCATTTCCACATGTGTCTGGAGTCCTGCGGAGCTAAAGAGCTTGCTGGAAATGCAGTGCAGCGGACCGTATACCATTTTGCCCACTGTGGTCTCCCTGAGCCTGGTTAAGGGTTTACACTGCCATAGGGACAAGGGGTTCGGGAATAAAATGAATTGTTAGGAGCAAGTGCTGCAGTGTGTGTGTGTGTGGAGGGGGTTAACGTCTTGGTAAGAGCAGTGTTTACACTGCACTTGATGAGGGGTGAAGTCCTTAATCTGGGAAATAAAGCATAAGGTATTCCATGGTGCCACTGGAGACACCAGCTTCCCCTAACCCTCCACATATGTAGTGAACGGTTGAGTCGACATTTTGTTGATGGGGGGCAATAATGGGTGAGTGGGGAAGGGGGTTGGAGAATGAAAGCAGACTTCCTCCTGACTGTGTTGGCGCAGCGCTGCAGTTACTGTCCAACAACAGCAGAGCGGGATGGTTGGCTGAGTTGAACAATAAATATAGCGGGCTCTAACTGATGTCACATAGCCCGGGTTTTGTCACCTGAGGAGAAGGCAGCAATCAGGCTGTTTGGGTTTGATCCCAGAGCGCTTTGCTCGCCAGAGTGATGGGCAGAAGGGCTTGAAGTCTTCATGTTACTGATCCAGCCTTTTGGAAGCCCCAGTGGAGATCTATGGTTGCGGTTAGTTCATTAGGGAAGAGGAGAACCCCTTGTAACACTAACCTGCTCCTGCTTGTGTCCACCTGACTCGAACGTCTCCCCAAAGCTAGCCTGTGAAAATGTTTGGGCTGGCACGGCAACGGTGAAACAATGCTGCTGTGAACCATTTGTCACTTTTTACGTAAGTGCAACAGATCTATCAAAGTGGAGTTGGGCGCCCCATTGCCACATGTGCTGTATGTCGACCTGTGAACTCTGGCTGGGTGCGTTCCAAAACTACCCCTCGACCTGTGGTTTATAAAGAAGGAGGTGCCTTCATGAGTTATGCTGCTGCTAATGCTGCGCTCTTATTCCGTGAGAGGAGAACAAGTCGAGGGGGATTAGGCGGGGAAGTCTGTCGTGGCTTGCAGTAGGAAATGTAATATCTCACTGCAGTTCCTGTGACCAAAGAGCCAGCGGTGTACCAAGGAGACATGCACTGGGGATAGGGATGCCATGGACCAATCAGAGCACAGCGGCGGATGTGGCTGGACACCGCACTATGTGCATCTGCACAAAGTCAGTCATTTGTCATTATGGGGCAGAAAGAGATCTGGGCCCAGACTGCCAATTGGGACCAATATGTGCAATAATATTGGTTGCAATGGGATGTCGAAATGCTGTATGTCTTGCATCCCTAGTTACAGTAGATATGGCAGATAATAATACACATATCATGTATGTATGCAGTGAATTTACAAGGCGTGGAATATTCTATGTAAAATAAAACCTTTACCTACTAGGCCCTAGATACTGTAAAGGCTTTCTTTTACAGTATATCCATCTAAAGATTTTGTGTAGGGCAGACTAACCCTCCATTGTTGGCCTCTCTCATCATTTTCCAGGGAAATCCTTAAAGATCTCTCCCTGTAACCATTCACCAAAATTCGGGATGATTCACTGTGGTGCTCCAAGTTAAACAAATAAAATCCAATAAAATGAAATGAGGCATTGGGTCAGTGGGAGCTATGTGCTTACAATCCCTCCTATGCTCATTGTGGTTACACTTCTCGACGTCTTTAGAAATGATTAGGAACATTTCAGACATGGTTCTGCGACTATAGGACTATAGGGGACAGATGCAGTTAGAACATAAACATTTGAGCCTCTATGGTTGCTATGTAAGGAGTTTGTGTGTGTGTGTTTGTGTGCATGCGTGTGCACGTGTGTGTTTGTGCGCGCGTGTGTGTGTGTGTGTGTTAAATAAGACTAAATGAGTGACAGGAGTTTGTTTGCTCAGGGCCTCAGAGCCTGTCTTGTGGGAAGACAGAGGGAGCAAATCTTTTGTTTTCTCTCTACATACTAATCCTTGGCAGCTTGGTCTCAAACCTGACTTATGTGCTCACACTAGTGTGTATGAATCCGCTCGCGTGTGTGTTTGTGTGTGTGCATATGCGCTCTCCAACATTTGTGCATATTTCCCATTGGTGTTGTGTGAATGCGTGTGTCTTTGCACATATGCCAACATTGTTGAGTGTTTGTGTCTGTTCCTGCTGTCTTTGTGTATGTGTGTGTGTGTCTGTGTATGTGCCTGTCCCTATATATATATATATATATTTATCATTGTGTATTTACACGTGTGTATAGCCAGTGTCTGTCAGCATCTTTGTGTGTGTGCATAGTGCATGTGTGTGTCATTTGCATGGTGAGCATGAATAGAGATGGGGGGTTCCACTGCTGTGCTTCTAGGATCATTTCTCACCTCCATCCTGTTTGTTTGTCTAGTGCCGCCAGGGACCTGCACAGGAACCCAAACACACCTCCGGAGCCACACGGGTCAGTTCATAAGCACCGAGACAGGTGGGAGCTTTTCTCCAGAACTTTCCAAAGGAATCTTTCAACATTCTCATTTGTGAGAATCTGAGGGAAAGTCTGTCATACAACGCATGTTTAGATGTAGTGACATCTAGAAACAGAGTCTGGGAAATGTCTTCAAACTGATATTGAGTTTTTAAGCCATATTAAACCCTTGGCTACAGAGCGTCCATATATTTATATACAAAAATCCACACATCTGTTTTTTTTCAGATTAATTAATTGATTGCTGTAATTAATTAATTGAACTATCATTTCAAAAAATGTGTGGACCATTGCGAGATTTCATTGAAGAAACCTTAAACACATTACCAGGAACTGCTTCAACAACCACCAATGGGACCCAATAATGATAAATCTACAGTGGCCTAAGAAATATTTTATATTGAATGTCTGCTTCTAGACATAAATTGAGGTAATAATAATATAAAATCATATCCGAAATCAAAGGTTTAAAATTGCAATTTGCTGTTAATTAATTCCTTTGTTAAAATATATACAATATATACAGTATATGTACATACTACATATATATTTTCCCATACAGAAAAAACATGCCTTTCTTGTTTTTCTTGATATTTTGCTGCCTTTCCATAAGTGCTACCACATACACACCTTGTTTTGAGATGCTTATAACACGTTAGCGGAACACTTGCATGAAACACCACTCAATGGAATTGATTCGTTTCACCGCGATTGACATGCCCAACTAAAAGGGCATGTGTGGGTGGCGGTAACCATTTTTGCAGTTCTAATTGAAGGCTAATGAGATAAATAATGGATACCAACATGCTTAATTTGTATGATGGCATGCCACGAAAAGAATAATAAACCCCCAATAACTGAACATTTGTGGTTGTTGTGAAGCATCTGATGTTACTGTACAGTCCCATACCTTTGCATGCCCTGCGGTGGGAGATGACCTTGGTCATGTCTCTGTAGTAGCCCTCCTTGCAGTAGTGGCAGTGGCGACCGGCAGTGTTGTGGCGACAGTTGAGGCAGACGCCACCACTCCTGCGACCAGACAACTTGTACAGCTCCATGTTGAAACGGCAGCGCCGGGCATGTAGGTTACAATGACAGGCTGGGCAGAGAGACATAAAGAGATCATTAGAGAGAGAGGTGAGAGTTGTAAAACATTTAATTGTGCAAAATGTTAATATGCAATCTTGCCTATGTGCATATTTGCAGCTTTGTGCCTAAAAGAAATATGAATGGCTCTGACAAATCATGATGTCGTTCATGATTTCTTCATGAAACGATTGGTTTATGGCTTTATTTGTCTCTATTTCTATATCACCATATTGTCTCATGACACCTATTTGTTGCCTTTGCTTTTGTTTAAACAATCCAATCCACTGTTTTTAATGAACACTGAATATACTGTAATATTTGTACTGGAGCACTGGGTGGTCTAAGGGGTCTTCATTGCCAAAAGGCCCTGGGCTGGATCCCTGATGTACCGTATCTGTAGTCAAAACACGATAACCCCTGTACCTGTTGCTAAAACATCGGAAAGTGTACTTCCTGTAGTCACTTTGCATGAAAAGTGTCTGCTAAATAATTCAATTGCATGGGTTTACGGATTACGCTTTACCTAAATGTGTATACAGTATCTTTATAAGTATGTGTTTACATGTTACCAGTATTATGGTATGACAATAACCAAACAATAACCGTAGCCATGGGGGACTGTGCTGAGAAAACCTTAAACACCATACCAGTACATAATATAGGTCTGTATTGTGGTTCTGAGACAGTGTTTTTAAAACATGTGGCGTTGGACTTGCCTGGTCTGGTCTTGCCTGGAGACTAATAGAGCTTCTAAAAAAAAGGGTCTGGTTTATTCTCTCCCCACCCCGCCACCTGCATATGAATTTAACCTCTGAACTCCAGTGACGTCAGCTAGGAAAACTTCCTTCTTCCACTCTCCCACACTACACAACTGTAGGAACCGGGTGTGTTTTAAGATTTATTACAATAGCATTATTTGTAGTTTAATATTGACCCAGAGGTTTCTAATTCATAGTTTTGTTTTCACTGCAATTTCAGATATAGGCCAGGCCTTCTCAGCTGTGACCAGCACTACTGTAGTGATAGTTTGAACTTGTGGTAGTAGTTTTATAAATAGGCTTTCAGGACACAGTTTTCTTTTGGGGGGGGGGGGGGTGGGGGGGTTGCTTGATGATCTCATGATAATGAAAAAATCTTTTGTTGGTGTAATTCATTTTAATCTAGTTGTTTTTACTGCTTTTTAGTTACCTTGGCCATTGTGTGTGAAACATTATTTGTACAGGAAAAACAGGGGCTTGTGAGCAATGAACAAATTCTTTTTGAGGGTCACACGTCAGAGAGTTTTAGAACTGCTGCCTTATGGGAAATTGCCATTCTCAGTCGCTGCAGAGAAGCAGCATTCTCGCTAGGAGAGAAGAGAAGCCCTCACAGTTGCTCACGTACCAATAATAGTGGTAATCTCTCCATCAAAGTTATTACAGTGAGGTGCAAAGTGATAAGACTGCTGCATATGCTTCACATTTATCTGCGCTCTGAATCATGCAGAGACCAGCTCACACCTGCCGTCAGGGACCAGGGCTGGCAGGTGGCTGGGATTCAGAAATGTTGCTTCTGAATAGGGGCTTGCTTATGGACGGAACACACACACACACACACACGCACACACACACACACGGAGGTGTTTGGCAGCTGTCATGGGCTTATCTTCCACACGTTCCTGCCCACGGCTAATTCAACACACACAAAGCACACTAAACCCAGGTGGCTTTGAAGAACACACACTTACTCGCACACATATGTGCATACACACGCATACCTACACACACACGCGCGCACGCACACACACACACACACTGCTTCTCCCCTTTGCTCTCCACTTAAGGAAAGTGTGAAGGAAAAAATTCAACAGCACATTTTCAGGAATAGGAAATGGAGAGGAATGCTCTTAGTTAGCCTCATCTGCTATGCTGGTATCAGACTTTCATCCTCTCAAAAGACAGATGCCGCTATTGTATTGTATAAGACACTTCAAAGAGCACAAATGTATCTTACAACAGACTAATTTATGACATTGCCAGTTGCCATCGTTTTCTTTTTTTCTTTTTTTGGGGGGGGAATTCAACAATACAAAAGGTAAACAAAACCAGCAGTTCCCGGCAGGAATTTGAATACATCTCTACATCTTTGTAGGTCTCTATTTTCGGGAATGCATTCCTGTGTGTGTGTGTGTGTGTGTGCGAGAGAGAGAGAGTCATGTGATTAATAAGCTCTATCTCCGACAGCTGTCGTCAGGCCTTTGTAACGAGCGCTGTATTTTCTCATCCACACATTCTGCTCCGTTCATCCAGCCATGCTAATTGTCCAACAGTGCCAATAGCTCAAGTGCTGATAAGCAGTGTTTAGCAGAGCCTCGTATCTCAATGTCCCACAGAGCAACAGAGATACATTGGTCCCACTACAAACCAAACACGCCATTGTAGAGCACAGGCATCATGCAAACAACTCAACATTTATAAACATGCTTTTTTAAATAGTTTTATAAATAGTTTTCTATCAGTGAATCACCATCACAAATTCATTTTTTGTTTTCTTGTTTTAGTTGTTAAAAATATCCCAGTAAAAGAATGGTCACTGAACAATTATTCCTGGCTGTCAGCACTGTTCCTGGTACTGGTTACTGTTCCTGGAAGCATTCACAGCAAAGTCACATTTGAGGGTATTCCTCTCTACTTATGTACAAGTCCTATCGATCAGGGATAGTGAAGGCGTAGTAAAGGCAGTTGCTGCTCATTTGGTTTGGAAATCATCTTCCCACAGTTTAGTGGAGGCGGTTTTTTGCCCTGTCAGCGAGAAGGGGCGAACTGCGGACACGATCAAGGCCTGTTCTCCACTGAAAACTGGCTATGGATGACTGCAAGCCCTCCACAGTACAGCAGCAGAGGCATACCGCACTGTCAACAGGTGTCTGACGTTCAACCATATGCACTGTGTGTGTCTGTGTGTGCGCGTGCATGTGTGCGTGCGTGGTCCATATGTTTATGTCTAGACTTCAGACTTATATGCGGGTAACCTGCATCGAGAAGAATGTCAAGCTTGTTTTCCCAAGGGGGAATCATGTCGCAATTCTTGCACAATTGTTTATTATTCCAGATCAATTGCTCTCTCAGAGAATAGGCCTGTTTCCAGCACATCCCCTCAAAGCACGGGGCTGAGGATAAGATGATGGACCCTTAACAGATTAATTATCAAGACATTGTCTTGTAGTTTGAGTTCCATGCACGTACATAACTATGTTCTGTTGGTATGTTCACAGGGAGATGCGTGCCTACATAACAACCCCTTTCCAGCCAATACACACATGCTGTGCATGTCGTAAACATCACCGAGATGACGGAACACAGGTATGAAACATGCCATTTCTCCTCTTTATGGGCAAATTGGAGCTATGTGGAGTCTGATAAAAACACATTTTGTTTTAACACGCTGTAATATTTCCCTATTCTGTGCCAATTTACACATATAAAGCTGTTTGAATTTTAATTAGAGGCAAAAGCTCTCTTGACTCTTGGCCTACGTGGGGCTGGAGCAGTGGTTGCGTAACTGGTGTTGTCTGTGTGTGGGTGATGCTTCAGATATGCCATAAGTGCTCCTCAACATTCATGAAAGCTATTATGCACTTTTTGTACTTTCTGTGTTCCAATAAAAATCTGGATTGCAATGAAGAACCGATGGATGAAGTCATGGATAAACACAGCATTTTTAGTAATATTATATGTCTTCGTAATGGGGCAATAAATAAATCTAAAAGGCTGTTCAATCTGACCGTGTAGAGAGTTTATTATTTTCACAGAAATCACAGAAAGCCTGAGACAACTGAGATCGGCAGCTTATGGTATAAAAACTGAATGACACAATATATTGTCATAAAACAAAATATAACCCTGTTATTATGAACAATTTCTGCTGTGAAATTTGAACAGTAGTGTTAAACTGTGACAGCCCTGCTGTTTGCACCAGCTAAAAGACTTGGAAAATGAAGCTAACAACTATATTATATGACAATATAAAAAGGACACGTTATAAAGTATAACACAAGTGAAGCACCCTCATGAGATCTGTTACCGTTCCCCTGGGACTTCTTACACCAGCTACACTAGACGTTTTCTTACGAGAAATATTTCGATTGCACATTGCTGCCACATCTGTGATTTTAATGAGGGAGAGAAAATCAACAGAAAGGCTTCTGGTATGAGCAATCCAGATGATAAATCCTTTTACAAGTCCTGAATGCCTTTGATGATTCAGCCCTGGGTGAAAATATAAGTGATGAACAAATGATTGGTCTGCCTGTTTTCTATGTTCTCTCTAGAGAGCAGTGTTGATTTGTACAATTACCTCAACTGTTGTTACATCAATACAATCCTGTCACCTACATGAAACATCATGTCTAAGTGCCAGTCTGTCTGTGTAAAGACCTCCCCCCTTTCATCGAGGCAAAACAAAGCGTCTAGCATCTAATATTTGTGGTTTGTTTTTAATAAGAAACATATTGTGGGAGTGAAATTGGCTCATTTTAATCTGTGCTAAGTGAGGAAAATGTAGTGGTCAGCAGACCCAACAAGACATTAGTCAAAACATGTTAAGTCTCCATGATCCCATACAAGTGCAGTAGATATGGATGTAGATATAGATTAGTGGGTTTTGCCTGAATGAACAGATAAAATCTGTTTGTCAGAAGTATATCGGCTCACATTTCATCACCAAGAAGAAATGTTAGTATTGAGTGTAAATATGCCTTTTTGTTAATCTAATTAACAATATACTGTAGGTACTGCAGCTCACACAATTGTTCCTCTGCAGGTTGTCTACCAAAGCTAATTTCTCCAGGACAGAGTTGTCAGTAACCAGCTTTTGTAGCAGGAGAATATGGACCTTTTCAATGCTAACAACACTAAGGGCAGAGGCGAAACAGCGCAGTTAATCTCTGACGGCCTGGATGCATTAGGACAGATGCTATCTATCTAATGTGGCTATCATGGCTAATTTGGTTGCAACACGTCTATTCCCTCTGAAAGGGTGTGTGTTGGGGGGATTTCTGTCTGCTGTTACCATACCAGCACACAGGGGAAACTAATGATCCATCACTCAGCTCACCTTTCACCTCTGGGGAGCTGCCAAACCACAACAGAGTGCATTTAGTGCCCTGGGACCAGATAAGAGATGAAACGGGATAAGCTGAACCCAAGATGAGTTGGGTATCTATCTATAGGAGGGCATCTGATGGTGCCTTCCTCTCCAGCCAGGCCTCTAACCTTGTTGGTGGCAAAACTGTACAGTAGATGCCGATTTTATTGGTTGTCTGGTACCACATACTGTATATGAAGCAGGAAACCATGTTTAATGGAAACTTGAAAAAGAACATCCCAAACAGCAAAAACAGCACTCTTAACTAACGTTACATGAAAACAACCATGAACATGTCTCTGTGAAAACCCATGCGAGTGTCATCTCCTCTAACCACAACATGGACCACCTGATCAACTGCAATACAATTCAAGCATGACCATCTTGATTATACCAGTAATTTTACACCAATAGGACAACCAGTAGAATCTATCTGCTGGTGTATCTTTAGCCAACATGTATGCATTCTAAATTGATCAACAAATTATATTATCACATAACTTATATACTTTCACTCGTAGTACTACTACTACTACTACTACTACTGCTACTATTGATATGGCTAATGCTACCCTTTTCAGGATAGCACAGTGCTTTAAGAAGCCACAGCCTTTGGAAAAGTCTTCCTGGCCTTGCAGCTCTTGTGTGAGTCAGTGTACGTTTTGTTGTGCAGGCTCCTTTATGCCTCCAGCTCCTTTAGCCTTTAGAATCCCTGCCTAATTGGATCCCATTTCCATGTGCTAACTCAGGATTAATAGTTTTGTGTGTGTGTGTGTGCAATGTCTCCTTTCTCTTTCTCCCTTTCTTTGAGGACTCCCTCCTCTCAGCATGAGAATGCATCTCCCCTGACTGGCCAGCATGGTCTCTGCTGTATGCGTGCGATGATGTCATGGAAGGCGTTCCTTCTACCGAGGGCGGCTCTGTGATCTCTGGTGGAGATCAATTAGCTGAGCAATCAGTCCTGCCTGGGCCTTTGTGGGAGTAACTCCTCGTAAACTGCCCGGTTGCCTGGCGAGGAGGGAGCGCACCGCCTCAACATAAACAGCCACCCAAGTCAGCCTGGCCAAACTACTACAGTACATAAGCTCCTATCCATGCACATGACGTTAGCTAATGCAGTGTAACATTAGCCAACGCAATGCAACATTGGCCAATGCAATATATCATAAGCTAATACTACTGTAGCAATGATTGGTGACTCTGACAAGACCAGTAGTTAGGCTTTAATGATGCCAGGTTGGGCTGCAGAGGTTATTTAGACAATATTGGCTATACATGGTAGAAGGGGCGCTGCTATATATTTTA
>JAODUG010087200.1:0-12230 GCA_027564795.1 Aphredoderus sayanus
ACTTACCTGTATTCACAAAATGTGTCATCATTCATGCCCTGGGATTCAACGTCTGGGTGAAGGTCTTCTTTCTCCTTCACTGTAAAAAAAAAATATATATATATATATATATATATACTTTTTATTTAGACAAACACATTTGTATCTATCCATCTCAATGAATACACGCTGCACTGCAACAACATCATCCATCTTGTTGATGTAGTGTTTCATTTGTAAATATTTGTAAATATTAGGGAAACAAATACCAACATATGAGAGATACGTAGCTTATTTAAGGTCCACCTCTACAAGCTACACATCAGTCTGGGAACTCTTAATTAAACAACCACTAGGACCCACCAGTGAAGTTAGTCACAGCAATTAAGCACTGGTCATTTTTAAGTCTCATCCCCACCCACATGGTTCATATTCTTACTGGTTGAAGGTTGTCCAATGTGTCTGCTAATGGCCTGGTCGAGGAGACCTAGGGGGGATTTAGAGGAGAAGCAGTAGGCTAGTGGTCATAGGATCAACTGTATTTGGAGTCAAGCTTCGAGAGGGAAAGAATGATGCTGTCAGTCAGTCTTGATGAGATCTCTAGCAGGCAGCAGAAGTCCGCGTTTGACCTCTTAGGTATGCAAGAGAAACAGTGTTTACGCTAGTGTGCGCTTAGCTCCATTCACAAACACACATCTATTGTAAACACTTTTGTCAGTGATTAACCTAATCACAGCCACATGTCCTGTTTCACACTAAACTATCAATTTAAAAAGGCAGTGTGTAGGTTAGATGCCTCATTTGAGGCATTTACAGGGCAATAATTCAGACAAAAATTAGGCTGTAATTTTTTATTATCACAACACGAATAAATAGGGTAAAAGAATAGAATAAACATGTCCCTAACCGAGCCATCTTTGCAGACAAGACCAGCTTGCCTTTGCTGTAGTTGGCTATAATCCCATAGCCGATTTCCAATTAAGATATAAGAGGATCTTCAATTGGCCCAATTATGTTATTCCCTCTTTCATTATATTAGAAGGCTCAATTGGTTAAATTGTGCACTTCTGTTGTGATAATATAATAGGTCAATCCACACAAGGCGATAAATGTGGTGATAAATGTGTTTTAAAATGGAAAATGTATGATCCCAGAGGGATCCCAGAGAACACTAACAGAAAAACAGCAAGTAAACATGAATTACAGTCTTTATGATAAGATCATTTCAATGTATTAACATTACTGGATAATCTACCAAATACCAGAAATATGAGGGACTCTATAACTCAACTGATAAGTCAAAGATGAGCAAATAAAACCTGAGACTTGGTAAGCCCAGAAGAAGCGCATGTTATACAGTTCACATTGAGTGGACACACAGACAATAGCCTACTGTATATTCAGTCGTTATGACATATGAGTAATGCATTTAACAATGACATATACAGTAAATGTACTAAAACAAAGCAAACAAACAACTTACCTACGCGTAGGGACACGGCATGACAAGCAAGTAAACCTATGAAACGCGTCAATGTTCCTTATTAAATGACAACTCAGTTCTGAATCACACAAAAATCGATCGGATCCATATTGGTATTTCTCCAGAATTACACTTGACCTTCCGGTCGTACAATAATGCCCTGGCGAAAAGTCTAGACTGAATGTGTTTAAATTAAGTATCGGCGAACGAACCAACTGGTTTCATGAACGTGCACGTATGTATTCGCGCGTGCGCGCGACGCACTTGAGCCCTCTCGACTCGAGAAACACTTCACATTGAGAACACCGCGAGGCGTCTGGCACGGTCGGGTAGCACACGGTTCAGGCTGACGGACAATGGAATAAAGCCTCCCACTTTGGAGGGGAGGGGGTGTTCGTGAACAGAGACCTGTTGACTGCCAAGCCATATGCGCTGTCTATTTTTTAAGACGTTCAGGTCATTATTTTATCGTACCTATCGTATCATGTTAAAACAAAACAAACATGTCCCTACAAAATATCCTAACAGAATAGCACACTTCATACATTTGTCTGTCTTCTACTTCCTCTATATTTCTGTAGGATGTCCTGAATCACTGCGCCCTTTTGGTGGTCGGCTTCCTTTAATTCAGTCACAAAAACGTAAAGGGTTCGCGTTTACCCCTTTATATGGGTTTTTTCAGCTCTGGGGTTCTTTGCGTCGTATATTGCATCATAATCATCACTATCATGATTGTATGAAGGTGTAAAACAATGACAGCAGACCATTCAGACCAAATCCACTCGGGGGTCAATTGGGGTTGTGCATCTGTATGCATGTATTCTAGCTTCAGAGTGTGGTGTGAATTCTATACTTCTCAGTCAAAGCAAAGGCGCCCACTACCCCGACAGCATCATTTGCATTAATTGTCATGCAAACGTGTTGTGAGTCCAAGCTGTCTCACTGGGTGCTTTTGTTCACAGTCACATGAAATTCAGGAGCTTTGCAGCATTTAATTATTTCACAGAAAATATGTTTGTAAATTAGTAGTTGTTGGGGATAGTGTGCAATTGCACAAAAAAGACATTTAAAATAAAATAAAATCCTGCTCCACATGTCACTACATGTCTGCCAATGTCCAATCCCTGTGGCTCACCAAATCAAACTCACTTCGAAACAATTAGATTCAGGTATAGGCCTCCTTTCTATATATATAAGAAAGGTTGTACTGACATGAAACTAAATGTTATTTTGAGCCTATTTGTCCATCGTATAGGATGAATTCTCAGCAGTATCACTTGAACAACGGTGCACAAAGGGATGCTTGATGGCCTTCTCTGCAGGCTATTTCCCTATGTGGTGCATGCTGCAGCGATACACTGACAAAGCTCGTTTACATGTCATCTATCTGTTGGAGCAAGGGCCAGCAGCCAGAGAAACCGTGAGCTGCACCCATTCTCAGAAACACAGATAAATGACAAATATATGATAGCTTTCAAGCTAATTATAGCCTAAACAAGACAGTTGACAAATTAATACCCTATCTTGACATGGGAGTTCAAATACAGTTGAACAGAGTTGAACAAAGAGCTGAACAATTGGAACTTGTTTACAGTAAATATTTCAGTTCGCCTGCCACTTTGTATGAACTTAATGGGTAAACACGTTTTCCACTCTGACATGATGCAACTACTACTTGTCTTGAGCAGGGTTGCATCAAGACAAATCAAATATCCCCCCTAATGTGAGATAAAATAATTTGTTTGATGGTGGAGAGGAATTCGTAGCTAGGACAACATCTTAGCTCAATCTAAAACACAGGGTGACTGTTCGTAAACATAATGATGAACATGAAAAAGCTGGGTGTAAAAAAAATAATATATTGTCTGTCCCCACAGCTGGCCTTCAAATGTATTTGTTTTTGTGCTTCAGCTTCTTGTACAGTTCTCTTAGTATAACTACTAATACTTAGTAGCTCTACTACTACTGCTACTACTAACTCTATTTGGCCAGATGCCTCAATGAGTCCTATGGCTCCTCTTAACGGCAACTCTTTGGAGTAATTGTTTGCCAGACTCCATTCTCAGATTCCAGAGCATTGTCTCTTAATGCCTCCGGTGAGCTACATGTCAATATGTTACTGGACTCTAAACCACTCAAGTAAATGGAGAAAGCAAATATATAGAACAAACACAGAAAGTCTGAAGTCATAAGTGACACCATACTCTTTAAGATGGATTACTATGTATTTTTACTTATCTTAAGGATTTGCTCAGCTTTAAGTACCAATTACACTGTTCTGTGTTCTTAAAAAACAAAAACAAATAAAAAGCCTATTCTTTAATCCCTAAATTATAGTTACTGAGACTCTCCTCCAAAACATTTCTAACTGACAATAACATTCTCCAACACCCACTATTCGGTTGCTAATACCAAGGCCGGCGCTGTCTCCAAGGAAACCATCGATCATGGCTGCAGGCACAGCCTCTTAAATGAGACTCATCGTGACAGGAGCTTGCCACCAGACAAAACTATACCTGAGGAGACAGCCAGGACAGCTGTCACAATTTCCCAGACTTGCTTGGCCTCAGACAGTATAGGCTATAAAGTTTTAAACTCGGGGGAGCAGCTCTAAACAAGAAGGATCCATTTTTCATTTCAGAAGACAGCTGACATTGAATTAGACATGTTTCAATTATTGTGTGATCTTTCCAATACGTTGTACAAAGCCTCTGTATAGCATGTTATAACAGTGAAAAGATTTCGCTAGAGCTACACCAACCCAATATTTGGTTTGACTACATTGCCAGTATAGTAGTCCATCATGCAGACATGTACCTCTCCTCCAGAACCCTTCCACTTATGCAAAGGGTTAGGGTTAATAAATAAAAACAAATAACGTAAACCCCCACTGTTCCCCCCTTTCCAGCTGTCTGTCTGATGCAGTTCATCTTTTAGAATATGTTGATATGCAGATGTATTTTGGTTCTGGCTGCTGTCATTAATGTGTGACTACTGCCTGTAGATAATGTTTTTTTTTTGCATTGCATAGGTAGCCTATCATAATGGTTTCCTTGTACACATTAGCATTAACCCCAGTTGCAGACACTCGACATAAACGGCCAAAACTCGTCTCCAACTCTAACCAATGGCTCTAAACAGGTGGGACACAACAAAGGTTCCCACTGTACTGTAATTACCACAAAATACAGAGCTACACCCATACTCTTGTAATTACAGCAGGTTTTGTCTTTTGACAAAATTGATACATTTGTTCTACAGTGGATGGAGCCTATATCTCTGCAGATGTAGCTAAATATAGTAAATACATTTGCCTGCAAAGCTATGGTAAATGTTTTAAACCAATACAGAATGTAAGCGTGAAATGAAAAATGGCAAAATGGATGTGGAAATGAAAACTACATGCTGTTTGCCAAGTACAGAGGAAGCAACATGCCACTGGTCCGGAACAGACAATCCAGAAACTCAGAAGCTCAGCATTGTTTAGCTTTGAATGACTAAAACATATGTCATGTTTCTCCAGCTTTGTGTATGAATGGAGCAGAAACCATAGGCATAAACGCATCACTTTGTGTTCAGTAGCCTACTATTCAGCTTCAACTTTCCATTCTTCTGGCTGCATGAACACTCTTGTTTGCATGCAAGCAGAGGCAGGTTGAGATTTAATATTGTGTCTAATGATAGTCTGGGAACTTCTCAGAAGTCCACGCGTCATAAATATCTCCAACAAATCGGCGTCAACGCAGGGATTCACTTTTATTTACCACTTTAGTTTAATAAAGACACGGATTTGCAGCCATGCTACACATGCAAATATTTGTTCATTCATACTGCGAGAGCGACATAAGTTTACAGATGAAATTTAACCCCCAGTTCACTATATTATCGTGTTACACGCGTCTATTTCATTCACGACTATCACGCCAGTCTTTATTTCTTACAAGTCTGCTTTCAAAAGACAATTGCTATAGGAAACAGATCACACTGTTGTACATTTACCCAGCCATAGGTCTGTATACTATTCTACTACAGGGTGTCAATATTATTCTTCAGTTAATGTTTAGCTAGCGGCAGGCTAAAACTGACCACCCTTCGCCGCCGCTACTAGCCAAGTTACGTTACTGTACCTGTATGTGAAGATGTTACATCTGATACTCCATATTGCGCTAAGTGATTAACAGGCTGATGAACCACTTCCATGCTCCCTCCACACCTCTCTCTCCCTCTGGCAACCCCAAGAAGAGGCTTTCGAATGGGATACAAAATCCTGGCCGCTTGAGTTAACGTGTAAAAGAGACTGCAGCCTGAATATGAGTGAGCGAGCACAGCTGAGAGAGGAGGGAGGGAGGGAGGGGAGTCGAGGATTGAAAAGGGGGGTGGGGGGTTGGCTACACCCAGGCCTACACCGGTAACTGTCCATCTACCTACCTACCTACCTACCCTACACACACACACACACACGCACACACACACGCACACACACACACACGCTGTGTGTGCCTATACTACCTACTGTATAATACGGGTATAGACAGTATTGTGTACAATACTGTAGCCTATACTACAATTAGAATGGCTCAGTCCCCACTAGAGAAGTTCCAGGATCTTGCCCTAGATTTCTCCAATAAAACATAGATAGCCTACTACTGTTAATGGCTTTAACTAGCATGCAACTTTAACTGAAGAAAAAAAAAGACTACTGCTAA
Source organism: Aphredoderus sayanus (assembly GCA_027564795.1). Taxonomy (NCBI): domain Eukaryota; kingdom Metazoa; phylum Chordata; class Actinopteri; order Percopsiformes; family Aphredoderidae; genus Aphredoderus; species Aphredoderus sayanus. The sequence goes on from JAODUG010087200.1 coordinate 6,169, forward strand.
CTGACATGTAGCTTTCATAGAGTTTCTTATCTGAGGCTGCCCTCCTGATCCTATACTGTATTTAATAATGTTTACACTCCATGTCTTAGCTCAGTGATTACATTTTGGAACACCACTGTCAAAGGTCCGTCTGGCCTGAGGTCAAGGGTGTACCGCACGTTGTGAGCCTATGGGCACAGCAAGGGGAGGAGTAGAGAGGAATGCGAGCCACACTACATGTGCTTGAAACCAAACAACAACACTTTTTTGGTATCTGATTTCAACTAGGGTAATTCTGTATAGTGTATATAAAGAACAGAATCAAATGTAAGAACTATAATGTCTTATCAGTTATAAGACCAAATCAAGCAGCATTACAAAATATTGGCCCACTTTTTCCTCTATAAATCAGTGTTCATGCTCTTCTTACTCCAAGCGTTACATATCGGTTCCCATGCCAGGGGAGATCAGTGAGATAAATACCGTCTATGTTGCAGGTGCAGATTTAGCTCCTGTGTCTGTGGCCTTGTATCTTCCCATGTATCTAGACTGGGTGTCTTGTTACACTTGCCTTCCCTCCCACCCAGATAGGTAGAGAGAGATTGCTAAATTGTTCAGGTTGAATATAAGGGCTTCCCAGTGTGCTGGTGGTCCAAGGCCCTGTCAATAGACATACAGAATGGAGACACCTAAACATTAGCCTACCCCCTGAGTCCCTGAAGCCATTATCTCATTATCTCATAGGCAACACAGACTCCTTGGAGATCATATCCATTACAATCTGAAGCCGAATCAGTAGCAAAGGTTATGTCAAAGGGGACAAGGATTGTTTGACATATACTGTCTGTTTTCCAAGCTCCATAAATAAAAGGCAGGACTCATTACATCTGTTTGGGAAGAACACGGGCAGGATTCCTCTTTACATTCTTTAGCCATGATGACAGGCAAACATGACACCACCAGTGTAAATTTATGGCAGAGAAATTTCATACAGAAAAGACAAAGTGCGAGGCTGAAAGTTTTCACATCTACACGTGTCACATAATATTAACAAACCATCTTCTAGACGATGAGTACACACAATTCTACCATTTTCCCTAGATTTGCAAGTTCCCATATGGCCACGTCTCTATAAATGAATCAGCCTTTTGCCAAACATAATACAATCTTTATATGGTTTTAGCATGGTGTGTTATTGTGAATACATACCCATAAAAGGTTGTTAATAGCATGTTGCAAACTATGAACTATGAACATATCTAGTTAATCATAAGCACCACAGAATAGAATCTATGCACGTATCAATAGAGTACATGACAGGTCTTGCAGTAACTTTGTAGACAATAAAAGTAGATTATTAAATCTACTTTATTATTATAGTTATTATTATAGTTATTTTAATCTATTAAAATCAGATTTACATAACAACCACAATAATTATAACACTACCAATAATAATACTAAAACCTAAAAGTATGTCGCAACCTCATCAGTTCTCGTCAGTTTAAATCCTCTCTGCCAATTCAACTTTTAAGGGCAATGGATTTCCTTGGTCAAAGGCTGATGTTGAACAGAACTGTGGTGGTGGGGGGTGCAGACAGTTGTGAAGCAATGGCTGAATGCATTAAGGAGGTCGCCAGCCTGTCAGAGAGCCAAGTGTCTCTGTTTTGATTACATGCCAACTAAATAAAGACCTAGTCCGTGTGTTCTGCCAGGGTTGCTGTAAATACACTTTTATGTAATAGGAATCAAGTTTCATCTTCAGAAAAAAAAGATATATTTGAATTACAGTTATTTTACTGTGAAAGTAAAAGGTAAATGATTGAAAGAGTTTACTTGACAAGAACAGGTAACGGCATTAATAACACAGTGTGGCTATTTAACATGGCGGAGAAAGACTATAAATGTGAGTAAAACACACCATGTACTCTGTGGCATCTGTGCCATTGGTAAAACAAATAAAAATATAAAACATTCTGTGAAAGCAAAGTTGTGTCACTTAAGTAGAAGATTAGTTTAAGATGAATTCCAAACACAACAAAACTATGTCCCACAGGCACTTGAGGTTTGTCCATTTGCCAAACTCCTTTGGCATACACCACGAAAACCATTGACAGCTTCATTGGCTACTGACGGAGGATTAAACGGCCATTAAAATGTTAGGCGTGTTGAGTTTTTGTGAGAGCTAGCAGATGTTGTCAGTTGGACACTTGCACACCATGTCAGTGTGGTACTGTATATAGGCTACAACAGGAGTGTGGCACACTCAAACATCACAACAGCAATGCTGACAGGCTCCTTATATTTCAACGGAAATTTCTGGAGAAGGAAGGAAGCCAGAGTGTCTCTTCCAGGCTCTTCGTCAGTCAACCTGACTCTTTCACATCGTAATACCACCAGCTATGTTCGCAGTGAAAATGCAAATGAATAACCTAGAAAATATACTTACAAACACGCAAAGCTATTAATGTAATGAAGTTGCATTGGAAAATCTTACAGCTTGCAGTAATGTTATTAAGCCATTGTGACACTGAACGTTTAATTAAAAACAATCATTACTGTTGATTTATTTAATGATCCATTTGCAGGTCAAAGGTTCGTCCAGGTATGGGGCTATTCAGAGCCGTAATGAACTCGGCAGAGCACCTGTCACTCTACTTAATAATACCTTCTAATACCATCTTTCAGCGCAGGCCAGAGCTTCGACACAGATGCACACCTGCACTCCTTATAGCCACAACTGGTAGTTTGAGTCATCTTTGCTCTTGGTAAAAGTCCTTTGAACTGTTCAGACGGGGTCCAAAAAACCTTTGACATGTGATTCATTAGGACCAATGGAAGCCCTAGTGTGTCCTGTTCCTTCTCCACATCACATCATGAAATGGGACTTGCACTGAAGCACGCCACACAAAGATATTTCATTGTAAGCCCCTAGACTGATTTATGCTGGCGTGCCTTCAGACAATGTAGTGTATGAAACAAAGACATCCATGGGCCTCTATAGGCTACTGCATGCCTGGCTTAATATCTGTGAGTCACTCAACATTTTCATTTAGGAAATGGTTATAGGCAAGCAAAGTGCCTGTCAGTGTTAAGGCATTCATTGGTTTGATAAACAGAACGGATAAAACATGCAGCCATATATCATCATCTTTCATATGCATTTCTGAAAATAATGTTATTGATTCATGTGTGACTCTTAAGGTACCTGAATTGAATATAAACAGTTCAGAGGGAAAGATATTCAGTGTATCAAATCATTTGCTTTTGTGTCTGTATCAGTATACTGTAATGGATAATTAACTGGATGGATAATTGCATCTATAATAAAACATTTTGTGAGGCTTGTGTTTGCAGGCACTTGCAGTGCATGTGTACTGTATGTGTGTGTAGTACCAGTAACAAACAGCCTTAGCTGGACATCATGCTCACATATTTGACCAGCAAATGTGCAGTGTTCATCACCTCATCAGATAAAAGTGTTTTACTTTAGCTATCACTGCAATTCTGTCTGGCTTGGTTCTTCCAACCCAGGTTGTATCTGATAAGCAAGCTGGCCCAGAGAGAAACATGTCTGTGATTACAGAGGATAAGAAATGCTGATGATATGGTTGACTGTTAATGAGAAAGCATGCCTATCTGTGTGTGTGTGTGTGTGTGTGTGTGTGTCTGTGCAATTTTCCTTGTCTAATCTATACCAGGACCAACTTCAAACATGTGCAAAAAATTTAAATCAAACGAAAGCACATTTGTAAACAAAGTGTCAAGGTGTAATTCATAGCATATACTGTTGAGCGTCTAAGTTAGGAAAGACCACTCCTGCGTTCTCTTGGGTTAATTTAGTTGGCAGCACCAGTGTGTCAGTAAATGCCAGAAGGCATTAGAGAGATGAAGTGGTCTTTAGCTTTGCCCTGGCTGACCCTATGACCTCAGTCACACTCCCTCACTGCCCGCACGATCGAGAGCCTTTGGTATGAAACAACACAAATGGAACAGCCATTATGCTTCCTGTTTACAATTTCATTTTGTTTCCTTTCATGCAACTCTCTATTTTCCTTCTGCTTTGAAGACAACACATCTTTATCCACACTTCCCTGTCCCAAAATCCTTCTCTCCCTCCTGCAGCTTTAGTTCTTCCTTCCTGGGAACATCTTCACCAGGGTAGATTTACAGTTATGCCGGGAGCTGTGAATTCAGGAGCCTATTATCTGCCTAGAGGAACCCAGCTAAGTGAAATCTGACCCAACCATGAGAATGTTCTCTAATAAAGCATGTTTTCACATCCTTCACATCCTGACTAGCTTTTTAAAGCCACATGTTATGGTAATTTATACCCCAGCACACACATGACCAGGTGTTTAAGTACATGTTGTACATATTTTATTATCACATTTATCACAGTTTATGAGTAGATTTAATTTAAGTGTCTTATGCATAACATGTAGTTTTGGTTTTAACCAGCTACTATAGGCTACACAGTTGTTTTTCTTATATTCTCTCATTTCTATCATCATTTTAGTTATAACATAAATAAATCCTTAAAACTGTCAGCATACTAAACTGTTCCTTAAAACCCTGAAGGGCAATATTGCATTATCACAGCAGCTACACCAAACCATCTTAAATGACACAGCTGCCATAAAGATTATCTGCAAGCCTTTTAACGCACGTTTTGACTGAAATAATAACCTGGCCGCATATGGATAATAAACTCATTTAGCCTGTAACTGAATACATTAGCTCTCAATTACAAAAAACAGCCACCGTTAATCCAATGAAACTGGAACAAACACAATGCAAACCAATTGTAGGCTTCACTATACCAAAAGACCTGTTCACTAACGTGTAGAGACACAGACCTGGGTTGCAGTTTAAATCCATGGGGCTCAGAAGTGGGCAGAACCCCGCCTCCTGCAGTAGCAGCAGCAGAAGTATACGGTACCGTACGCTGGCTCTAGCGGTTCACAGACGCACATTACCGCAGCTACTGTACTGCAAGGCTACTCCTCCCCCCCTCCTCCCCCTCCTCATGTACGCCCCCCTCTCCGCCTGTGTTTACGTCACTGGCGGGTAAGCCATCCCGCCGACACAGAGGCCGGTCAGCTCGGCAGCACCTAGGCCGGGGTCAAGGCAGGGCGGCTGGCGGTGACCCCCGCCGGTCTGTCTGCGGCCCCCCCCCCCCACACACACACACACACCCCCACCACCACAGGGGGTCGCTCAGCGTACGGGTGGGACGGCCATCTGGTCTTCACCGTCGGAAGCGGAGGTGTAACGGAGAGAGAGGGCGAGGGCGGGGGACGGGTGCATCGTAAATCAACCCGTCCGGCCCAAGGCCCCGGGGAGGTCCCCCGGGGAGGACCCCCGGGGAGGACCCCCGGGGAGGACCGCTATATGTGTCAGACGGAGAGAGCGGGCGCCGGGCCAGAATGACTCATCGCAAAGAGCTCTATAAATACAGCCGCGCGGGATGGCGCTACTGCCCCCGGTGGCCCCCCGCGGGCCCCGGAGACACAGCAGGGGCTCCGCTCTAACGAGCTGTTGGTGCCTAACAGTCGTCGTTAGGTTCCACTGATTGACACAGGCGGCGCCCCCGTGAACCCTACGGCACGCGGGAGCCAGCAGATTAAAGGCCCTGCTATCTCCTGCACCAACAGTAGCTCAGAGGAGGGAGGGAGGGAGGGAGGGAGGGAGGGAGGGAAGAAAAGAATACTGCAGACACGTAAATATTTAGGCGAGAGGAAATCAGTTTACATACCTACCGTGGGGCTCCTGCGTTCAATTCATGACACCACGCCTTCCGCAATACACGTGGAACGCAGGCCAGCAGAAGAGTCAGCATGATAGACACATACTGTAGGCCCAAGCCAACCCCATACAGTGCAGTTCATTTGGGGAGTGTGTGTGTGTGTGTGTGTGTGTGGGGAAGGGGGGGATGTCTCCTCCATGAGCCTGTTATATAAGTTTGGTTCCTCTGAGGGGTCTGGCTGGCCTGAGACGAGGTGTGCAAGCCTGATCACTCTGCTAAGACACGTGAGCCAACGCACTCCAACAGAGCAACGTAGGCCACACAGAGCACACAG
>JAODUG010087233.1:5712-19610 GCA_027564795.1 Aphredoderus sayanus
AAACAAGGAAGGACTGAAAACATTCCAGCCAATATAAAGGGCTAATGGAGCGCTTGATGAAAATAATGCCGGCAGTTACTGGAACTCTGGTGCTGTAGATCCAGGGCATGGATTGTTTTATTTCAGCCATGGTGAATGTGAGACAGCCCTTGGATTCCAATATTCCCAGTGAAGAAGACGATGCTTGGTATGTGGTTTTGTGTTGGTTCCCAACATACTGAAGTCCTCACATACTGGAGCTGATCTATGTTGTCAGGACCCTGCAGCCCTGCAGCTGTTAGACCACAACACTGGGTGGGGATGTGTGTGTGTGTACAGTACTGTATGTACATATGCATGGGTGTGTAAGCACATACTCTATAGCTGTGTATAGTCTGTGTGTGTGTGTGTTTGTTAGTGTATGTTTGTTTGTGCCTATATATGTTAATGTATGTGTGTGTTGTGTGTATATGTGTGTCTGTCTCTCTCTGTCTACTGGATTGTGCCTATGTTAATTTGTTTGTGTTTGTTGCTGTCGGTCTGCCTGTTTGTGTCTATTATTGTGTGTGTTCTCATCTCATAAATGCTTTAGATTCAGTCACTAAATTTTGATTCAAATGTTTAGCAATTTATTTCTGCCACATATTCCCAATGATGTATCATTTCATCCCACTAGAGCAATACTTCAATGAGAAAGCCCATATAATGTAGAAACTCAGTTACAACAGCCCATCTTTTATATTTCAGCAGACACCCACCTGAAAGACCGTGGCTATGTTACTTCTTATCCCTCCTCACCTATCATGTCAGCTGTCTTGCATTTCTTGGCATGGCTCGTGACTCATGGCATCTCTACAACTAGAACTTTTCTCCCTTTCCCCTTTCTCTCTCTTTTTCTGCTCAAGCAAATTCCTCGCAGGATCAGACCTGTTTTTTACGCTCCATAGGTTTTCACTCAGTAACGCGAGATGAGCTCTGATTGACAGAGAGTGGGGCAGTGAGAGAAAGTTTGTGTATTTTGTGTGTGGAGCAATATGAAAGAGGGAACGGGGTGAAGAGAGAGGAACACAAAGGAGTGGGAGAGAAGAGGTAGGCACGGCAAAGAATGGAAATAATACTGAAAAGGTCATAACTTCTGCCAGGGGATTTGCAGTTGCCAAGACAACCAACAAAGCTGAGCCAGTACAATGTTCCTTAAAAAAACTAAAAGAGGAGGGAGAGGCATGAAACTACCAAATAGGAACTGAAACTGCTTTGTTTACCAGAACATTACCAGAAGTTGGTTGTAAGTAGTTAACAAGTATGTATTACGTCCTAAAGAAGGGGACTGCAAAATATATATTAGCACAACTGCTAAATCTTCTGTCAGTTAAACTACAACTAATTTATTTTCCTCCATAAAACTTATTTGATATAGATTACATGTGATACGTAATGTGCAGGCTCACAACAGCAAGACTGATTGAATAATGTCAGCATAGTCACTAAACATAAAAGTGCAAAGTAAAGACATTTCATAAGTCAGCTATGAAGTGAATTGGATAAATGGCTTTGGCCCGAATGGAAGGCTAACCTTTCAGCAGTATGGGGGGAGGGGTGGACATGTGTTTAGTTATTAATTTGAAAGTGGTGAGAGAATGTTAATGATATGCAGAGAGGGACTGACTAGGCCAGCTCTGGATTAAAACATGGAGAGAGATACAAAGAGAAAGACGAAAGGACCCTCATATTCGGAACCGTTGCAGAGAATGACTATAGGCAGCAAGTAGAAAAACGTCTTTACTTACTCATGGTCAATGTACAGGCAGGGGTCAAAATCAAACGTGTTTGACTTGTGTCAGTGTTTGAAACATAGACTACCTCACTTTCATCATGAGACAACACAAACACACACACACACACGCACACACACACGCACGCACACAGACCATGTTATTTAGGCCTAAGGAGGAGTTGCACTATTGCTAAATTACCTTTATTGTCTCATGTTGCTGATGGAGCTTTAGCTAAACCTGGTGGGCAAGTGCAGACACAGCCTGCTTCCATCTCCCTCTGACTTTCATGTCTCACAGGTAAATGGTAAACATTGTGTTTTGTTGCTTTCCAGCACAGACAGTGCAGTCTTTGAGCGCTGTTTAACATAACTTGCACCTCACTTCTGCTTTAAATGTTACATATCCAAAACTTTTAGCCCATCTGTCTTACATGGTGAACTCTATAAACACATTCATTACAGCCGAGGGTGGTAATGCTATACATTTACACACAGTGAATGGTCTGTAATAAAGTTAACTTCAAAGTTACACAGAAAGACAAAATCCTGTATGTCTACATTAGATGGCCCAGCTCAAATATAGCCTACAACTACTGTGTGGAATGAATGACCGGAGAGAATATGATGCTTTTTCTATATTTGAGCAAACAATAATTCTAATAAATGTATTATTTTGTAATTACTCACACAAGACACCTCTTGTGTGAGTAATTACAAAATAATCATACATGTCTGAGGTGTGTCGTGTCATAGAAAAATACTGTATATCTACAGTATTTCTATGTATTTCCCAAAAACACTGCTCAATGCCATGAGGACAGGCATTAGATTTCCTTTTGCTTGTTGTAAAGCAAGGAGTCCCGCCCAATTGGGATTCTGATTGGAGGGTTTCCTAGTTGAATATTTAAACAAGCACCTTGCTCAGCAATGTGATTGGACGCAGCCGGTGCAGTTATGTAGATGAGCACCTGGTGGGTTTGCTTTGCTGGACTGGTCTGGTGGTAAGCTGAGTTTGGAGCAACGTCAGTCTTGTGCGCAAGTCTGGCTCAAGATTAAGAAAAGCATTGGACTTGTTTTCACTCAGTTATTTTCCCAGATTGACACAAAATCTTACTTGACCGCTTGTATTAAAAGCATATACGAAATTCTACAACAAATACCAGGACTTGCGGAGTTTTCGTTGTTTTCGGAGTACTTGCGAAGGTCGAACGTTCCGCGTACAGAGCGCAACAACTGCCCTCGCCCCGGAATAACAGGCGCTAAGTGGGAAACATTTTAAAGCTTTGAGAAGAAAGAAGTTGTATAAGATTTAGGCAAATGCAGTTGTTCTCAAACTTGGGGCTTGTGTCAATGCACGCTTCTCAGTGTATTTAGGTAAGTAGGCTACCCGACACATTGCTTTACACCTACCCTATATGCATCCAATCTGTAACATCTCCGCAGTCTAACTGCGTGCCGTTATACTTTTAATATACTAGATATTTAAGGCTATTTGTGTTTATATATCCAGACAGAGTATGTCTGCCTCTCACTTTGTCGCTTGGCGTCAATAAGTCTCGGTGTCAGCCGGGTAAGGCTGCCTTGGAAGCTGGCCACGGACTCTTGGGAAGCACATTTGGGGTGTAACGTTGCACCGATGTGTGTGTATGGGCGGCTAATTCATCGGCCTAGACATTAACAAGGCTGTGCTATCTGTGTTTCTAGCTATGCTGATGTCAGTATTAACATAATAGGTTAATGACTTAATCTTTCAGAGTCCAGTTATTTGACAATTTGATTAGCACCACGCAAATCCAATTTTCATTATATTACCTCCGCAAATAGGCCTGCCACGGCTAGACCACCAATTACACTGTATGCTTGTTTTCATCAATAAAGTCCATAGCCTACACCAAACAGATTAGAAAAGAGAAAGGGTAGAATTGTGTGAAATTTGGTTAAGTTGTCATATTATTTTCTATGAAACAAAACCGTTTGGAATTCATTCCCAAATTAATTTAACATTGCATCCGTGCGCTTATATGAACACGCACAGAGCCAAGCGCTAAAACTGCAAGAGCCCGGTGACTTTTGACGTTAGGTGAATGGGTCATTAAAATTGTCCAGTGTTTTTACCATGACCTCATCGCGTCTAGGTGGCCATTGTCACACCGAGATGGAACACGGATCGGTTATTAACCCCACGACCTCACCGTACGCAGGTCACCTCAAAGAAGACTGAACAGCTCTGGTTTCATCCCTGTGGAATGCACCTCTGCACTGGGAAACAATCATTCACCGTGGCTACCAATCCTATGGTATTGATACAGATAACATCTTTAGTCTTTAGAGAGAATGAAACTTTTTTTGGGGACCTGAGCCATGTGTTAAATCAGTAGGTGCATCAATAATGGAACTGTCACACTGACAGTAAAACAACTTGGTGTTTGCCTGTAGACTATAGTTGTGCATGCTGGAGAGAAATACACAGGCTGGGTATAATTTGTAGGCCTGTGTGATTTCTGTCTGTTATTGTAAGGAGGGGGAGGGCTTTGCATTGGAGAGACCACCCTGAGGTTCAGTGAGTAAGGGAGAACATCATCCTCGCAGTGGGAAGTTGATGTCTTCAGCTGGTTGCGGTGCCGGCCAGGGGCTTATAGGCGGAAGTCCAGGGGCGTTCTTCATTGTTGGCCTGTTGGGAGGAGGGTTGGCTGGGCTGCTGTGGTATTTGCGACCCGACGAGCAATAACAGGCCATTCTCCCTCCATTGTCCCTCCTCCTCTGCAGGAGAAGCATAAAGTGAGCTGATGATGTAGAAGCCGTACATCTGTGAGCACATGATCTTCTGAAGCTTTGTGTAATAGCCAGTTGGATGACAATTCCCTCACAGCATCACAGGGGGATTGTTGGCCTCGCATAGCTCTTTTATCAGCTGTGTAGTGCAGCTGAGGAACAGTGGATACTGTTGGATAACACTGCATATGTGAGTATGATCACACACTTGTGGAGATGTAGTTTGTATTGATTTGGCTGGTGTTTTGGCACAGCCATGTGGTATTGATTGCATGTGATTTATGTAATATTACCCACAGCGACTGGGATTATCATCTAGTTGGCAGCACCTGTAAATGGTTCATTTGTTATTAAAGGTTATTAGGTTTTCACACAAAAGGATTCCAGAGTTCTGCATGATGATGTTGATATGAGGAATGAAATGGAGGTTTCACAGTGCCGTGCTAATGACGATGATGTTTGCAAGGGAAGTTTTCCACAACAGTGCACAGGCGCACACACTCACATACAGAGGCAGTATGGTTGTGTAAAAGTGTTCGTAGGAACATAAAGGAACGAAGAAATACTAAACACTCGGAAACAGCCTCACTAACAAACCTTTTGATTACCTTTGTCACGGCCAGCAGGTTTCTGCTCTCCACCGTGAGAATGTCAGAATGGATAGTAGTTAATCATTAACCTTGGTCCGTTGTTCTTTATCAGTAACTGTTTTTTTTGTTGTTTTTTTTGACTTGACTGCACCTCTTTCTTTCGTTTGTGGTTGCTGAATTCAAAGGCTGAGTCCTGAGAGTTGTATGCAATTTCAATGTTTATTTTCAATATGAGTTGGTACACTGAGAGCAGTAACAATGAATGACCTGAGAGATCTCTTTAGGTGTTCATGTCGAATCTCAAACCTTTGTGTTTGGAAGTAATTGGCTGTGGGCAGACAGAGAGGTGCCTCTTAAGCAGAATTCAATTAATAAAAAGACACAACGTGGTTACTTAGTTCCCTTTTTTAGGCTTGCGTGAAATTTAACTGACTGAAGAGGGAATTCAGTTTCCTAAACCAATTTGTGCCCCTGTCTAGATGATCTTTCCCCTACAGTATGTTTGGTCTTATGCACAAAACATGTCCTGAGGCGGCTGGAGATTTATACTGCTCATGTAATGGGTAGTGAAAGTTAAAAAGTTATATCACAGACTATGCTTGTTATACAGTACTAGACGGTATGAGGTGTTTTGAGACATTTTACCCCCCTTATGTTCATTACGGTTTGTCTAATTATGTTATTGCGCATGCACTGTACATGAGATCTGTCTTTGCTGTCCTCAATCGGTTAAGCCTGATTGATACTTCAATGTCAAACGTGTCTGCGTATACGTGCACCAGCTCCACAATGTAAAAACGCGTAGCTGTGCGTAGGTCAACCGCAGAGCCGCACAAACAACGGTTGGCTGGATGGCAAAGGGGAGGTGTTTACAGCCCGCAACAGTTGTCTTGCAAATGCAAGCCCATATGCCAAAGTAGCCTACTTTGGTAAATCGATCTTTATGTAACAATGTCCTGTACATGACAATCTTGGTATAATTATGAGGTTTGCTGGAAATAAATACCGGTATGTGCTGAACATTAATCAAGACTAATTCATAATTAACTCATGAATCAACTAGGGGACTTTCCTGAAGTTCAGGCAGCGAAATTACAATCACTGGTCTTTTATAGACTTTCGGCAAACATTGTGTCCAATGGTCAATTTTGGGAAGAAATATTTCGATATGCTTATTAGACTTCACTTTGGGGTCCTTTTTTTCTAGTTTCTGCTTGTTCTTGTCATTTCCTGGTCTGACTGGAAGTAGAAGAAGTTCTGTGGGCCTGTGCAGTCCTTTTGAATTTTACTTTTATTCATTCTGAATTTTAATAGTTATAACTGTTAATAAAATAAAAATATTTAAAAAGAAAAATTCCAAATACTGTAATTACAAATATTAGTTCCAAATCCTCTAATTATTGTATAACTCCCTTAAAACCATATTGCAATCCCTCAAGGGTCTGGACTCCAGCCCACAATTTGAGAACCGCTGCCTTTGATCATTCTGGCCGCCTGTCGCTTTATCTCCACATCACAAATTCTCCCTTCTTCTCTTCATCTTCTATCGCCTGCCATCCAGTTTGAAGCGCCTATAGATCGTTCATCTATGTTCCTATTTCTCATCTCTCCCTCTACCCCACTCCTACCCTCCTTCTGAGAGTCTAATCTTTTATCTGTTTGCTCTGGCCCACCAGGGAGCTTAGATAGCTAGCACTGGTGTGGGGTGTTGGTATGAGCAAACAGGCCGTTTGTTTTGCTGCACCCGGCTTCAACTGAAACTGTCGCTGGTTTTGTGCAGTGGAATCGCATACCTTGGCTTGTCCTGCTGGCTCCTAATGAAAAGACATTATGTCATAATAGGGGTATGCACTTCTCTAATGAGTTGCAAACAGAAATTACCTTATTATGCACCAAAAGTGCATAATAAGGTCAATAATTCAGTATTTTTCAGTATTTAAATTATGTGCACATCGTAGTATTTGACTCACAGCCGAAATGTCCTGGGCTGTTCCCCCGCAGGGTACCTGTAAGATTTCATGAGGAAGCTATCTAACTCTTCCTCCTCCGTAACCCCATAACTGTACTCATTGTAAGCTCTCCTTAATACTAAGTGTAAGATAGCATTGTTGAACTGTGGCAAATTAAGTAGTGCCCAGGCAATAGAACGGTAATAGAACATGTCCAGACCAAATGTTGAGAGTGAGCCAGACAATTCTGCTTCTATAGCGGTCAATGGGAATAGCGGTCAATGGGAGCTGTGGTGACAAATACCAGCCCCCTCTTAGGCATGGGAATGAGCCTTCTCCACCACCCCCACCCCCGGTTTACCATCATCTTACAGTTCACAGACACTGTTTTTGAAATAACTGAAGCAGTGTATTATTTAAAGATAACAGTTCTTAATATTATAAAGGCAAAAATAAGCTCCTTTATTTACATCTTGCTCTCTCATCTTTCTTCCTTTCTGGAAACCTCACATATCCTGGTGTTATTGAATGAGTTGCTAAAACACGGTGTGGTACAGTAGACCACCAGTAATTACTCATGGCTTCCAGCAAAATGCAAAGCTTTTGAACTTTGAAAAACGAAATGGGGTGGGGGATAGGCGAGACTAGTATTAAACATCAAAGTCTGCCTTTTCTTTATTGTGTTCCTGTTTCCCCCTGCCGGTTAAACTTTAGGTTGTAATGAGTAATGGCATTCATATCGAGTGAGGCGGACATCGCTGCGTTTCCTTACAGGCTTTTGGAGGGGCACATGAACATCAGGAAACTGTCATGTGTAGTATAATTTAGCTTTTTGCTGTGAAGGAGGATGGCACTGCAGGGGAGATGGAGGTGTCAATCTCTGCCGGAGGTGGTGTCTGCATCTGTGTGTGCTTGTGTTTTTTCTGGCATAGAATTGTGCCAGAGTAAGACTTCACATTAATCAGCATACTCGATCTTTTCAGCCTTGCTGGTGTTGTTTTTGTTATTATTTATAATAAAGGGTTTACGGGTATCTTTAGTCTTACAATCCTCAGCTTCATTTGGTGTGTGTGTGTTTGTGTGTGTGTGTGTGTGTGTGTGTGTGTGTGTGTGTGTGTGTGTGAGAAAGCGAGTGGCGGTTTTCCTGTCTCTGAAAATGCTGTCTCAATGAACACATTCAATTTAGACCTGATGTCTTTCTCGTTTCTTTCACATTTTCCCTCTAAGCAGTCCCTCTCTTACTCCTTCCTGTCTCTTTTCCTCTCCGTTCCAATGGCTTTTTATTGGATGAGTAATTCTCACCCTCCTGCTGGCCAAGAGTCTTTGTCCATAATTCACTTGTCTATAATTCACTCTCTGGTGTCAGTCGTCTGAATTTGGCAGGTCAGTCTCTGTCTCTCTCAGTTTGTCTCTGTCCATTGTGAGAGTAGCACTGTGCTGTGACATACCTGTTTTTTCTCATCTGCCTCCACCCTGCCCTCTGCCTCTCCCCTGCTCTGTGACAGGTGGCACTGAGAGTGTAAATTCAATTCAGGGAATCGGGCGGCCGCCTGCCATCACACCGCAGTCCTAAAAATGCCCCCATAATCCCAATTGGTAGACCGGTGGTGTCAAACGCGTCGGAGACATCCACACATATTCTGTTGCCACGCTGTCATATTAGCATGCCAATGCTACCACAGCTCTTCTACACTGCTATTACAGTGAAAGAGGCATTTACCTTAACACCAAGGCTTCAATTAATGTCAATCTTGCAACAAACATAGTCCTCCGCTGCCTTTAGAGAGAGGGAGACAAGTCAATGTTGTTGTGGTATAAAGATGGCTTTATAAAATAGATTTTTATTTTTTTACCATACTGTAGAAATGACCATTGTACCAAGATCGCAAGTTTTGCAGTGCAGGCAAAAAAAGTGAAAGTGAGGCTAGAGCCGAGGTAGGGCTCCCCCCAACATGTACTGGCATGCTGTAACTCAAACCAATGCTTGACTGTTGTGGCTCTGGGGAATCTAGACACTTTCACACGGAAAAGTATAAGACACTGTCTAAATAGGGCGTCAGTGCTTTACCTGCATAGCAGGTTCATGCTTGCCTGCATTCAGAGAGCAGCATAATACTGTATCATTGTTTGTTTCATTTAATTATGTTTATTAATGATACATATTGTATATTTTTATACTCGTTCCTGGTGTTCCCAAATGTGCGAGTTGTGTTTTATGCTCAACATGAACATACCAAAATGTAGACATGATATTATAATAGAAACAAACTGTGACATACTGTAAGCCCCAATAGTCCAGACTACATATAGGCAGTGCTGCATTGTTTCTGTGCTGACAAATAGCTTCATATGTCTGGTGCTGATGGCCGTTCTCCAGTGGCTTCAGACCAAGCGTTGGTAATCAATCACCATTTGTCTATGCCTGCCTTGTGGGTATTCATGGACAGATCGGAGCCAAGCGAAATGAGAAGGCCTCCCTGCTTTCAAAGTATAATGGTGACGTCAGAATAGGAGGTTTATGGCGGGGGGCAGGGGAGATGAAAGCTTTCCTCCTAAGTTATGATTTATTTCAGCACGGTCCAGTTGCATGCATCTTTATTACAAACATATTTGATCCATTTCTCACCTCCTCCAAGTCTCTGTTGTTGGTTTTCATGTAAATCTGAGCTGTTGGAAGCTGTGAGGTGGATTTGTAGGCAGCTGCTGTGCCACTGCTTAATGGTGCTGTAGTAGCTCTGATACGGGGGAATGTGAATTGGATTTCTTGTTGGATAGAGGCCAATCTCGGAGCCCACCGGCTAAATTGTCTATTAGATAGAGGCTGTCCTGATGAGTCATTTTGCACCTTGCACTGCCAAACTGCTTCCGAAAACATGTTTTATCTGTTGTTTGGCAATCTATTAATTACTTATCTATCCCTCTTGATTATTCTCTCTCTCCTGGTTTATGGCTCTTTAAGAAACTACTGGTAGATGGTTTTTCTTATCCTGGCGCCACTTTCCGGAGCTGTCATTATTCTCTTATGTGATTCATCCTTCCTTTTTGTTTAACATCCCTACCTCACTGCTTAAATTCAATGTGCTGGAATTCCGCAGTGATGAGTAGCATTTCTGTAATAGGGGAATAGCATGGCCACCTGTTGAATGGGATGACTTACCACTGTTATGGCCAGCAGTAATGCCTACTGTAGTACTATGCATCACCAAAATGCTGAAACATTTGGAAATGGGCACATGGAGAACTTGCTAACAAAGCATTAAAAAGTGACTAATAACAGCCCTCCTTATTCATGAAGTTTTGACCAATAATGTGGCCGTTGTTGTTACAGTGTGGGAAATAATATTATAGTAAATCATAGGGCAGATTTTTCAGTGAACTCTGTGTGTGTGTGCGTGTGCTTATCAAGGTGAAGAAAAAACCTCTAAGTTAATGCTGGTTTTTGAAGGTGTGCTTCTGTGAGAACAAAGAAAATTTTCCCCCCACAGAGACATGTGGTTTTTGTGAAAAGCCATCAATCAACTTTTTTGCAGCTGACATTATCTCAGCCTTCATGATGTCGTTTGTCACTGATTTGTTGCCTACTATCTTCCTCAACTTCCTCAGACATATATCCTGACAACAAGGACCACCTTTCTTGTTCCTCTGGTGGGGAATTAGCTGTCTTAATGTTGATTTAACAACTGTACTCAACAACTGTAGACTTCACATGTTTATATATTTCAAACAATGTACAGTACACATTAACATTATATTACAAATGTACAATAAAGATGCCACTCTCAATTCAACTAGATTAACAACTTGTCTGGCTGCCTTTTTTATACAAGTAGAAAGAAGAAAAATCTGCTTATTTGTCCTCCAAAATGAGAGGCACTCTAATAAAAGATGAACAATCTACAGAATCAACTTTAAGCCATCCGTGGCAGTTTTTCAACAAGGTAATCTAATAATAGAAGATCTGGCAAACTGTGATGCAATGGGAGCACACTTGCCCCTGCCACTTCTCACCCACACACCGTAGGCCTATTCCCATATTCTCTCTGTCCTTTCTTGTTAGCGGTGTGGGGCAGACACAGCAGCTGCTCATAAGTATTCATTAGCCTCCTTGTGGACACATTTTGAGTAGAGATTTGTCTCCGCCTGAACACAACGGGCCCTTCTCCCTCTCCCAGCCTCAGCCGCAGCTGTTCGGCACCACTTGGCTCGTCCAGCAACGCTGTTCTTGGATGGCCACGGCCAGTCGTGCTTGTGTCCACAGAGCCTTTCAACTGGTTGTTTTTCCTTCCCAGTCCGTAACCCGCAGGCTCTCTTGCTTATTTTATTTTTTTATTTTTTTGGTACTCTGGTGTCCAGGATGTGAAGGATTGTTCTTCTCCTGTTGCCACGTTGTTTGGGCCCACGTCCTGAAACGCTGTCCAGGGTAGTCATCGTTTACGCAACGCAGAGTGGTTGTTATGGCGATTGTGCTGGTTTGTTGACCCAGTCAGCAACAGAGCGATAGGGCCTCTCAGCTTGGTTCTGCGTACTTTGCCGTGCGCTGCTCTGCTTCGCTGCCTCGGCTGACCGGCCTGGGGTTCTGTCTCTCTCCATCTCTCTGTGATCTCAGTCTCAACTTTCATTCCTCCGTCATCTTGCTCAGAACACTAGGTGTGTGTGTGTGTGTGTGGGGGGGGGCGGGGGGAGGTGTATGGGGAGCCTGTCTCTGATTCAGGACAGCTGCACTGGCTGGGCTATCCCTAAAATCACCTCTTGCCAGCCTGCCACATACAAAGTACATGCTTGTGTACACGCGCGCACACACACACTTTGTCAGAATGTTTTCTTAACATAACAGCATTCACATGTTGTTGTTTGTTTTGTTTGTATGACATTTATTGAAGGTACTCTAGCTATACATCTACTATTTATGTAATACTACAATTCTCAATCCTCCCCCTTAAGGCAGCTGTGCGTTGGGGGATCCTGACACAGTTGCTTTACATTTGAGCACCACTTCCTTAAACACACACACACACGCACGCACGCACGCAGTGACGTCACCGTGGCTCTGGCTCCAGTGTTACATCCACAGTTCCTTTATTTTCCATACATTCCTCTGCCTGGCCGGCCTGCTCCCCTGGTCTGGTGTCACTACAGCTGTGAGTCAGCTGTCAGCCTGCACCAGCCTGTTCACCGTGGAGCCGCAGCACAGAGGGTCTACAGGGAGCCAGGGCCCCTTCTCTCTCTCTCTCTCTCTTTTGCTCTCTACCAGCTGTCAGTCACCCCTGATTATAAAGTTCCTCTCCCCCTTCCTGCTGGACGAGTCCCTTTGTCTCAGTGCCGCCACCACTCTCCCATCACCACCCTCATAAATAGACATAGGTGGACTCGCGTGTCTCAAATAGTATAGCTGCTAGGCAGAATTGTGCTGCGAGACAAGCTGTGCGTCTTCTCTGAAGGGAGGAGAAACTGTGATGTGTAGTTTCCTTCACACTGGTAGGTTACCACACGCAATCCATAAAGGCCTGCGCCACAGCCGCTTTCAAAACACTGCTCGTCTCGGAATTACACAGGTTTCTCTCACGCTCGCGCGCACGCACACACACACACACACACACACACACACACACACATGCGTGCGCGGTCGTCGCTCATTTCAGTCTATTGTTCTCTTCTTTCTGTCACTTAGCGTAATCAGTCTTCTCTAACCAGGTGCTCCAAATACTTGGACCTTTCAGGTAATCGCAGAGCGGGAGAAGACATGATTGACATTTCAAACGGAGGAGCAATACTGGGAGTAAATATGACTGGCTCATTATACTTTCTGCAGTCACAATGCAGCGTGTAACCTTTCTAAACAATGCACAGCGCTATTGCATCACAAGCGCCTGTGGTGGAAAAACAAATTAGCATCTCAAAGTGGCCTTTATATTATTTATTGCTTGCTCCTGTGGGTCTGGAACAATGCCAAGCCCAGTTCTAAGAAAAATAACTTTAAGGACGTCTAAGTGGATTTGGGAAAAAAACTCTCAATTTTAACGTTGAGTTATTAACAGAAAAGGTGAGCCGCCGATGTAGCCCAAGGCCAAAGCAGAGGGAGAGACAGTGTGTGTGTGTGTGTGTGTGTGTGTGTGTGTGTGTGTGTGTTTGTGTGCATTTGAAATGAGTAAGGGTGAGACTCAAGTCGTGCCAGAATCTGTTGAGTATCTGTTGGTAATGGCAAGTTTCAACGGGACCAGACCAGTTTCTGTACACTGTAACCTTCATATTTTCGTTTGAAATGGAGGATATCTAACCAATCTGTCAGCATTGCAGCAGTTATACATGTGGCTTTTCCCCTTTCTTCTCTCTCTCTTTCTCACCTGCCAGGTATGCCTGTGGACATCCTTGTGTCTCCGGACAGGTAACCAGGTCTGTCTCTGTTGCCATGGCCACACCAGTCCTGCGGCTGTTGCCTGTTGCTCTGTTCACAGTTCTGGTGGCATCGGTGTCATCCTCTGAGGACCACGAGTGGCACTTTAACCCAGGTGAGAGTTCAAAGGTCAGGTGCCAAATACTAACCTGGTTCGGAGTATCCTGCAACTAGAACAAGACCCACAAGGGGATCATTTTAAAACAGGCCATTCATTGCTGTTGGATTTTCACTAACTGATCTACCCACCTGGATGCGGATTGGTCATGACAAATGAGTTTCAATTGAGAGGTTCTATATGTAACCTATATAGTCTAAATTGAATCAAGCTAGCCAATTATTATTTTAACGTTTTTGTACCCTTTCTTTTTTCAATGCTGACACATTGAAAAGAAGAAAAATAAGAAATATATATACACACACACACCCACAGAATACGACCA
>JAODUG010087244.1:0-12229 GCA_027564795.1 Aphredoderus sayanus
TAGATAGATAGATAGATAGATAGATAGATAGATAGATAGATAGATAGATAGATAGATATTTGTAATACATGTATTACGTTATAAAAACTGCTCTGTGTGCATAATCACTACACATAACTTCATTACTGTATAAAGAGCAGTTAGATGTTTATTTAATAAGTAATTTGCAGCAAGGTCCTCAAATCAATAACTGCATCACCAATTATTCCACCAAAAGAGTTTTATGCCTGCTACTACCCTTTGCCCTCCACAATGCATTTGATAGGAAGGACACTCGCTTTTACGAGATGGGGCTGCATTTCATATAGAATTGTGATTTGAAAATGTGTTATATAATTAAGTGCAATGAAGCAAGCTATTTTCAAAAGCATGTTGTTGGAACAGAATCATAAAAGCAACCTTGAAAGAAATGTGTAGACGTGCCAAGATGAAACACAATTTACTACTAAAACTTAATTTAACACCACAGAGGACAATTACAGCTGATATAATTATTTTATATATATATATATTTACATATTTACATCATTTGTTTATATATATTATAAACTGCAATATATTTATAGGAGTTTCATTAAATCTTAAATTAAATGTATAAAATGTTCCTGTAAGTTTGGCAAGATGGCATGATAATTACATTGTTATTTACATTATTTAAGATATTATTGCAAGTAAAGGTGAATATTTTTTCTTATTCTTTTATTTTTTGTATTGTTTGAGCTTTCTGGTGCTCTCTGACTGACACTGAGTCAGGCTTATAGCCATCTGCTCCTCCACTTAATACACACAATGGCGACAATGGATAGAGCGGCAACAAGTGATGGAAAGTGTCTGGTTTGAACCCTGCTAATTCCTCACAATGTGTCGAGGTGTCCCTGAGCAAGACACCTTACCCTAACCGCTCCCGGTGGTCAGATGGCACCTTGCATGGCAGACATTGGTGTATGAATGTGTGTGTGTGTGTGTGAATGGGTGAATGAGAGGCTATACTGTAAAGCGTTTTTAAGTGGCCGGAAGGTTGAAAAAGCGCTATATAAATGCAGTCCATTTACACACACACTCAACCATTAAAGGGCTGACACGCCTTATCTCACTCCGTGGTTGCCTGACTCATGCGCAGTCATATGTCTGATCTGTGAATTGTTTTTATTTTGACATTGTCATTTAGTTTCACTTATTCTCTTATATTGTGTTGCAAGGGCAATATCTGATGCCAGTGTGCACTCATTACAACCCAACAAATGAGGGGGAGCACAACAGCTTTTTTTATGGGTGACTAGAGGGCTGTGCGCAAGTCACCAACCGAGAATGTTGCAGTCCTATTACACCGAAGGGACATTCTAGACATTTGATTTGCTTCACTGGCCACCGTCCACACAAAAGCACCAAAAAATAGAATGCCATGATATACCGGCAATGTCATGTGTTTTATAAAAGGTACTCTCCTTGATTTGTGGCCAGAATTGCCCTTGTGGCTGATGCCAGTGTCTGTTTTTCGTAATTGTCTCTGCTCCACCCCCCTCCACACAGAGCTCATAGGCTCACACCGTTCTCTACCCTGCTACCATAACCCGCCTGGGTTTCAAACACAAAGACTAGAATGTCTGCGGCACCGTCTAACTGTGTGCATTCCGTACCTATGTACCTACTCATACATCTGTGCAACCCTATACTTCCCTAATTCCTCCTGTCAGACTGTTACACCCCCCCATCCTTCCCCCAGAACACCAGATTAGATGTCCTGGGTTAGCTATGCAAAATGCATTGGGGATACCTGGTGACTAGCATGTAGAGCATTGGCTCCCAGTAGTCCCTGTGCTCGCTAACTGACAAGAAGGGGCCCCGCCACTGAAACTGGAGCATCTGTTAACCCTCCTGTTGTAATTATTATATCTTATTGTGCCACCAGATGGCGCCATCTGATTGTGTCTGATGGTGTAGATCTCTTTATTGTCGGCGCTGTGTGTATTTATTTCTTTATTAGATATTTCTTTATGTATTTGTTTGTTTTCTCCTCTATCTGCCACAAAGAGCTAGTGCGTTGGGTCAGTTTGACCCAGAGGACAACAGGAGGGTTAAGGAGAGGTAGAGGAACTGGGCTTGACCGTCAACAACACCAAACATTAATTGTTTTCCCAACTAGCCATCTTTTTGTTTGCCTGTCTGTCTTTTAATCGGCACAGATTTTTGTTAGCCTCTGTTCATCAGTAATTAAAGTTGATGTTAATACCTGCATGTAATGAGTTGAAACTAAATGGGCATATAAGTCACATTATTAGATTGGTGCTTCTCTACATCGTCACATTACATAGTATCATTAAGTGATTGTAAAACCTCCTATCTTGGGCAGGGTAAGTGAATATAATAATAATAATAATAATAATAATAATAATAATAATAATAATAATAATAATAATGTATCTGAGCACAATTAGTGTTTTGCGTCCAGTCACCATGAAATCATTGGTTGAAATAAACAACATTCAGCTAAAGCTGAAACTACATCTGATGCACACAATTGGACATACCACCTACATGCCCACACCCTTGCATGTATATTTGATTCTGTCTTATTCCATCATTACCCTCTTCTGCTTGATCTGCTTGTTTTAAAAAATAAAACATGGAGCCATGGAGTTTCACGTTTCACAAACATGAATTAAGGCTAATCTTTATTTTATATTAGGACTAGGCCTGCCTAGGAATGCATGCCCCCCCCCTCCCCCCACCTCCGGCACGCTGAGTGGTGTACACTCTTCTCTACTCCTCCCCATCCAGTTCTCCTACACACAGACCGTTCAACAGCATATTGTTGTAACAGAGGGTTAGCCACATCCACAGTTTGCGTTTCAAACACAAAACACAGAGCTTGCAAAAGACCTCTAACCTGCTGGAGGTGCTATATAACACCATGGAAGCTTAAGAAGCCACTGCTCCCCACACACAGTCACCGTGAAACCACATAGTATTTAATGACAATTCCATTGCTCCATAATAGGTTCAGCTCCCAGACAGGCGCTCCCAGACAGGAGCCAAACATAAGCAGAAAAGTAACTAGCGGGTGGTTTTGTGTGTGTGTGTGTGCGTGTTTTGGTCGTTACCCTACCCACGATCATGTGGTTGCACACGTCGCAGAAGGTGGGCTTCTTGAAGATGTGCTCCATGAAGCAGTGGCCCGCCGAGTCCAGCTGGAAGGGGTTCCGCGAGGGCGATCTGGAGGAGGGAGGGGGCGCACAGGGGATGGCCGGGGGCACGGGGGGGATGTGGTGGTGGTGGTGGTGGTGGTGGGTGGAGAGCGGGGGCACCAGGCCTATGCTGCTGAGGTGGCCTGTGCTGCTGCTCACGTCGGACAGCAGCTCCGCCTTGTTGTCCCCGCCGCACGACCGGAAGAAGTTGTCTGCGCTCTTGCTGCGAATGCTCTTAGTCTTGAAGGACAGGGAGCGCTTCAGCCTCTGCAGCTAGGAGGGGCCGGTGGGGAGCGGGTGACCAGGAGAAGAAAAGAGAACGGAGACAAGATGACAGAGTTGGGGACGTGAGAAGGGGCTGACTGAGCCGACAGTGAGACGAAATCACAATCAGCTGCTGAATGACCAGCTTCCAGAGGGTCTGGTGAAAACTGCTGGTCAAATCAAAGGTTGGACCTCATAATTCAATCACACATTGCACAGCAGTGGCCAGTATAAAAAGGCTACCTTTATGGGGAACTTGTTCAGTGGGAAACCTTCTTGGTACCCCCGCTAAAAAAGGTAATGTAATTTCCTAGGTTAGGGCCGATGCATCATCAAAGCTATTTCAAACTCAGCAGGTTGCCATTGGTGGCGCCTATCAATCACAATGTGGTCCCGTTTTTTTAACCTACTATTGCCCTCATATTGTGTGGTGAAAGCCAGTATATTCTCCAAACACAATAACAAATGCCAGCTAATACATTTTATTTCACAATGCTGTGTTTTCTGTCCGGCCTGGTGCCTGAAGGCACTAAATTGGAGGGAAAAGAGATCTTGGTGTTTTACAAAATTGATGAGCAGAAAGAGGCCTGCTGGTAATATCTTAGGACCCATTACACAGCAGGACACAGCTTGTTTAATTGGAAATGAACACTGGGCAGATTTTGTGTTCTATCTTGTTGCTCAAGGTTAATGTCTTCATTCCACTATATCACGATAAAAAAAAGTAATCTTAAACATAGATTACTATGTTTAGTTTGTGTGGATATTGCGAATAACATTAACAAGAAAATATCTCACAGAGGACTTCCAAATGACATTTTGGGCTGCACCATTACAAGTACAGTGTACATTTGTAATGACAACCAGTCAAATCTACGAACGCATCTGGAACAATCAATTTTGACCCATACACTACCACTACCACCCACACAAACATGTACTCATGCAGCATACACATGCACACATCTATTAATGATTTAATACTTTTATCTAGTTATTGACTGGACTCATGTAACCTTGATTTACAAAGTACTTTGTAAGCAATCGCAGCAGCAAAAACCTTTTTGTTCACTCAAGTATTTAAATATTTCTCAGGTTCTACACACTATAGAGATAAGATGTTGGTAAACAGACAGTATTGCAATGTCATGCACCCAGGACATCATGCTGTCTCGGATGGCATCAAATTGATCATGTACAGTACAAGCTGATGGCTAATGGGAAAAGGGGAGATTATTACAAAATGCTTATTCTCTAGCAACACACCTGAAAATAAAAAAGATAGGTTGCTGAAGAAACCGACGTGATAATGGTTTGTACTCTTCCATTCAGAACGTGTGGTTTCAGTGGGCTACCTAATGGCAGTAAAAGTTGTCATTTGAACCAACTTTTAGCATCATAATCATGCACGGATGCTGGAGGGATGAGCTGAAAGCAGCATTATGCTACAATTTGCACAGGAGTGGAACTGTTTCTCACCTTACGTTTATGTTGATCGGGCCTCACAGTATTCTTAAAGGAGGAATAAAAACACAAACAGGATGATGGCAAAGAGCCGTAGGTACTTAGGTCAACTACAGTGTCCAGTGTATGTCCCTAATTATATACTGTATGCATGCACCTTTAAAATCAATAAATAAACATACATACATGCTGTTGTTTTTGCTGTATTTGTTTCCTCCCTAACATCCCTACTTAATGGAGGTGGCGTTCTTTGAAATGTCAGCAAGGAGTATCTCGAAATAGCAGCTAATAGCCCAGCAGTGTGGTCTGCTATAGTATAGGTCTATGGGGACTACAAGGACACAACACTCCTCAGGTGTAAATGAACACTGTTAAAAGTCATATATGAATACAATATTTCCCACTGTCATACAGGTGTGCTGGGGAGAATATGGGGTAATCGCCATATCGCTCTATTGTGACATGTAGCCTAGTCAAATATTTTACTAGTAATTGTGATGTGCGAGTACTGAGTGACCCACATAAATGACAGCAAAACGATGTTGGCAGCTCCTGGAACCGTAGGCTACATCCCACGTTTTTCTGCCAGGCACCAGAAAAAAGCGACATCCCATATGACTCTCTCATAGACTTATGGACTCTCTGCTTGTCATAGAGTAGCACATTACATATTAATACATTGGCTTGTCCTGATGGTAATTTAAAGCTACACAACAATCGTTTTGCCTAGTTTATAAACAAGTGCAGACTTTACCTACATAGAACATAAAGGGAAAATGTTTACAAAGATATGTTTAAATAACTAAATATATTATAGCCTATAATAAATCAAATTTAATTATATAATCCTTAAGAACATGATGTTTAAATAAATAAAATAAAAAAGTTAATATTGTTTTAATATTAAAGGAATAGGGCTACAGATTTGGGCCAATGAATGAGTATGAGGAAATAGTAAATTTAAGGCTGCTATAGGTTTGATTTATTATTGAGTAGACAGCACCTGCTTTTGTACTTCTAGTTATTCCAGTGGTAAACACATTTGCTCAATAACCGGTGTCTGTTACACGTACTGTAACACACTATAACAGTTATAATTAAATGTTTACCTTCGTTTCCTGCTGGCTGACGCTGACTGACGGGGACTTGGGCGTCTCGCTCGGTTGGTCCCGTTCATTCTCTTTGCCTCCACTTTCGTCCTGTATCATATTTGCAGGGGGGATCATCCTTTTCTGGGATCTCGAGACTGTTGCGCCGAAGGCAATTTTTTTTTCCTGTTCAGTTTTCCAATTCACAAGATGCCATGTGATGCGTTATTTTTCTGCGTGCTGTGTGGCCGAAGTCATCACGGGGATGTTAAGTCATCCAGCGGCCAAAACTTGCATGGTGCCAGACCAAAACAAGGCGAACAGCCGTTGCTCACGGGATAACACCAGAAGAATCTAAAACCCGAAAAAGTGACATTCGCGCTTGTCAGTCGAGTTCAGACGAGCTACCAGTCGCCGCTTAATACAACTTTTACATTCGTTTCTTCTCGTAGACGCATCGGCCTATTGTAGGTTCACACTGTACGTCATTGGTTAGACGTTGTAGTTGACGAAAAGACGCCAATGTCCTTGTGTGAACGCTATACACACTGACGTTCTGCTGGTAGTGTGGCGCGCTGCCTGGGATAATGAATATGCTGAGACTGGAGGGAGTGAGTAGACTACTTTCCTCCAGACCTGGGAGGGAAAGAAGCATGGGGAGGAATCCACACGCGCGCGCACCAACTCCCCCCCTCCCCCCAATAACGTGGGTGAGATCCCTTCTCTCTCTCTATCTCCCTCCCTCTCCCTGTCACCGTATGCCCATCTCATTATGATTCACCATTGCAAGACTCATTGTCATACCCATTACCCATTACTCTCCATGCAATGACGGCTCTGCTACCCTTTAGCCTAAATTACAGGATTTGGCAGAAGACTCTCAGGCAAGTGGACGAGAGCCCTTGGTTTTTAGTGATCATTCTGCTTTAGTGCCCCCAGAGCAACATGTCCTCCTCAGCTCATACTTGTGGCAGCAGGGGGAGGATAAAAAATGAGTGTGTCTATATAAGGTGTAGAGAGGATTGAGTGCTGGTTGTTCAGCAGCACCAGGTACAGGACAGGGTATGACTCTTTCAGTTTCAAAACAACAATATGTTGTATGGTTTTATGGACACAAATTAACCCTGCTGTCGCCCTGGGGTCAAAATGACTCGCGAAAGGCAGCCTTGTGGTTGCCTAACCCTAGTTACTGTTAGGTTAGAGAAGAGGTATTTTGCATTGACATGCCAGTTAATCCTCCTGTTGTCCTCCCGGGTTAAAATGGTTAGGTTAAAACGAGATATAATTAATAAATATTAATAATAATTATTCTGTATTAACCCTCCTATTGTCCTAGGGCTGAACCACAATGCTGACGTTTGCGGGTCATTTTGACCCCAGAGCGACAGGAGGGTTAAATGCATATTATATTTTACAGTATGCACTAGCCAATAGTACTACAGTGAAAGTAGGCAATTTAACCAAGGGAACAAGTCATTGCTCACAATGACTTAAAGAACGTCACATTCACTTGTTGCCACAGGCCCAGTGAATAATCACAATTAGCGAATCACAAGTCTGAAGCGGGTGTGTAAAGGTGTGTTAGTCGATGTAGTGATAGATCACTCTGCCGTGCTCCAGGCTCCCCTGTGATGACGGGACGTCCTTGAAGTTATACAGCAGGACAATGGAGACAGACACCAGACTGCAGGCCTCCTAACACTGACTGGAATACAAACAGGTAACAGTCAGGACAGCACAAACCACGCTCCTGGCCATCCTAATTATATGCCCATACACATTCCTCTACAGGCCTGTGAAACTATGCCAGGGTTACTGTGGTGAAAAGGAAAGGAATTAAAACATGATTTTACAATCTTATCCCTCCTGTTGTCGTAGGGTTAGGGTTAGGGTTATAGGTTAGAGAAGAGGACCACGAGGCTGCCTTTTGTGGGTTTAACCCAAGGACAACAGGAGGGTTAATCCATGTCCAGGACTATTTTAAGTGCAGTGAAGGTTCTCAAAATAATAATAATAATAATAATAATAATAATAATAATAATAATAATAATACTTTGGTATAAAACGTTAAACCCATTGTTATGAGAGGTCTGGATATAACAAACATCAGTACTGAGCTTGGCTTAAAGTGGTTCTATATGACTTTCTGCCACTAGATGTGACAGTAAGCTCACCAGCATCTCAAAACAAAACAAATTCTTAATGGACCACACACACATTAGACACATACTAACAATGTTGCGCAACCAGACGGCTATGAAAACAAAGAAAACAGGAGCTCGGATTACAACACACGTAAAGGGAGTGTGATGTCATTCTTTGAAGGACGACGTCTGCTATATTGTTTGCTGCTATATTAATTATCTAAATATAGTATAGAGCCCTTTTAAAGGAACACTCCTCAATTTCTGTCTGGTTGGAAGTGTGACTGGCCTGCCCCTCCCACATGAGTGCTGAGCGGCTGGCACTCCTCTCTACCCCTCCAACCCACATGCTTGCATCGTTCTCTACCCCTCCCCCTCCAATGTGCTACCTCAAACAGACTAGCTTTGTTTGAAAACAGGGATGCAATGTGAATGTTTGTTCAGAAGGTGAGGGAGGGATTGTCGCATTCTCATGCTTTCAGGTGCAGGAGGAGTTTACCACGTCCTTGTGTTTGAAACCAAAACAGCCTTTTTTCCCCCCTAGCTGCACAAAATAATGTCAGATTTCCCTTTGAAATGTCACTCGAAACTGTGACCAATAGCTATACTGATGCCCCAGCTCTCCAAGTCACACTAGAGTTCTTCAGCAAGTGAGAATGAAAGTATGAGTCATACTTACATACGTACAGGAGATGTGTCCATGTGTGTGCGTACGCGTGTACATGTGTGCGTGCGTGCGCGCATGCATGCGTGCGTGTGTGTGTGTGTGTGTGAAACATGTCATCACTAAACAAACCCAAATGTCCATTCCCAGCAGGCAGAAAGCAGAGAGAGAGAGAGAGAGAGAGAGAGAGAGAGAGATAGAGAGAGAGACAGAGAGAGAGAGAGAGAGAGAGACAGAGAGAGAGAGAGAGAGAGAGAGAGAAAATAAGGAGCAAAGGAGCGAGAGAACATTGCAATTTGGTGTGTCAGCTGCTGGTTGTCTTAGAGGACCATAAGAATGAGACAAGGCATGATTTCATTAGAAGATAGAATGGAGATGCAAAAAATGAAGGGGCATAGGGTTCATTATGACAAAGGAAGCTTCTTATCAAGGCATTGTTGTGCCGTTTATTTCATGTTAAAACCCTGTTTCTTCTTTTCTTTCTTTCTTTCTTTCTTTCTTTCTTTCTTTCTTTCTTTCTTAGTTTAATTTACTTTCTTTACGATTCTGGTCTCACTTACAAATCAGAAATTTTTCACACTTGCTAGAACCTTGTGTGTAAATAAATATATATATATATTGTTAATTGCAACCTTGTCACAGCACCTACTGAATGTCAAGTGAAATCCTACAACTAGTCTTCATAGCAATTTCTATTCCACTCATTGTCCCTCAAAATATGTTTGTTGAAGTCGAACATGAAAGTTGTCATGCAGTATTTAGTATTTGGTATTTATTTACCTAATGAAGGAAAAAATGTAATTCAGCATTCACTTTTTTTTTTATTACATACAATTAAAACTATCCTAGATGAAATTTAAATATGTTGAAATATTTTCTCAAACATTGTATTGTTGTTGCCACCCTGTAGACTGGTCAGTAGGGGATGTGGTACATCCGTTATGCAAAAACATGTGAGAATAGAACATTGCTCGCTATCTGTACGCTGTGATCCAAGATTAGTGAACAGTAGTTATGCTGTTCCAACACCTCGCTGCATGTTTTGTGACTTCACACATGGCTGTGCTATACTGTGTATGCCTAATAGTGTTTTGCTGCATGTATTTGGGCCTGCACAGCCTCTTTAGTTTTGGAGGCCTGTTATACAGTACCTGAATTGTTTTAATCATAAATACTCAAAACTTCTAAATTGTTTTTGTCTATCCCTCCTGTTGTCCTCCGGGTCAAACTGACGCAACGCACTACCTCTTTGTGGCAGATAGAAGGCGCCAATACTGATTCTACAGCTTATACAGACCTATGATGTGCACTGCTGGCACAACAAGGTAGTGTGTTTTAAACCCGAGGACAACAGCAGGGTTAAATGACATGAAAAATACATAAATAAATAAATAAACACAGCACTGACACTAAAGAGAACTACACAATCAGACACAATCATGTGGCGCCATCTTCTGGCAGAACACAGTGCATTTGAAACCTATTGTAATTTCCTCATTCTTTGTACTCAGGGTAATGTTAAAACACCTGTGACACTTTAAAAAACGTTCTCATACTTGCACACATATGCCAAATGGCACATTTACATTTTCTTGGTTGCCTCTCTGCTGGACTGAGAGACTAAACATGTCAGGCAGTTATTCTTAGTTTCCTTCATACAGTACGCACATGGTGTTCATAGATTCAGTTTCTGGTGCCAGAAAGTGAATCTTGCGGGTGAATCCTGCTGTCAAGTTTATCAACAACAGAACAGTGCACAGTGTGCTATTATTAGGCTGTATGGTGGATACATTTTCACTCGCAATTCAGTCTAGCATTATAAATAGTATTTAGATACTAAAAATATACGGTATACAGTAAACTAGGGATTATTTGTGCATTTGTTTTGAATTTATAGTAAAACCCTTGACTGTATATCTCCACACACTGTCACAATATAATGTAACACAATATTCAGCTTGATCTCCAAAATAAATATATTATATTACATATTGGTAATTATTATTGGTATATATTTACTTATTGGTCAAAGTCTCAAGACCAGGAGATAATTTCATCAGAAACAGTGGAATGAAATGAGTAAAACCAATGTGGACTTATATTGACACAAGGAAACTATACAGACATTTACTTTTGTACATGGAATTGATTAAGAATCATATAATTGATTTTAAGGCATTGCTGCTAGTCTATAAGCGATTACATGGAGTGGGACCAATATATATCTTGTAAATATTTAGAGTACATAGTGACAAGGCCTCTTATGTCCCTTGGGACTGGTCACTATAGGCCAGAACCAAACATGTTGAAGCAGCTAGTCATTATACTGCACATATGTGTTTAAATCTCTTTTATTCTGTTGTAATACATTTTTTGTGGGACACACATATGCACTAACATGCACGCGCAGCCAGAGAGTCGATAAAAACAAAAAGCAGAGAAGCTCATATTACACACAGAGGGAGTTTGAGTTTGATGTCTCTGCTCAGAACTAAATTACTCATAGAATAAAATTCAATTACTCATACATAGAAAATAACAATGATTAAAGAATTGTATATAAGACCTTAATAAACTGTATTTTTCTTTTCTCTTGCTTAACCTTATTTGGAAAACAATTTGAATTGCCACTGTCTTGCCTTGCTAATACTAGTGTTTCTGGTTATACAGAGATGACCAAATGTCAGTACTATTGAAATGTAGATTACAAAACATTACTGAAAACATACTGTTAAAGTAACATTGCTCGATTGTGTGATAGTACAACATAGGCTAGACAGAACCCCATATTTCCTTCCAAGCAGCCAAGAGAAGATTTGTACCTATGAGCACAGTACAGGGGGCCAAGAAGCATTTACACAGCCACTCAGGACAGGTGTGGTAGGGGCATGCAGAGGTTTCAAACCAAAAACAACAACAATGATCTTGTATACCTTAAACCGCAAAGCTTAGGTCCAAATTGAGTTAGTTATTAAATTAGTTGGACATGTTCACTGTGTGATTTGATACGTTGATTGCAAATCAAAAAATACCCTCAAATAATGCGAGCAGTTCTTTGGCAGTTTCTCATCGACTCATTCTCAGCCGTCGGTTCAAACTGAAAGTGGAAATGCTAATTACTGACCAAGACTAACCTTAGTGTTCTCCAGCACATGTGTGCGCGCGCACACACACACACACACACACACGGGCATGTGCATGCCTTTACTAGAATGTGGTACGGTAATGGATTCCCTTAAGAATGTAGGCTTATTAAGCTGCCTTATTATGAACAAGCTGTGAAACGATCTCACATGGAAGGCGACAAAGTAATGAGAGACACAAAGTGCATGTGGATGAATGTGTATTTGTGTGTGTGTGTGTGTGTGTGTGTGTGTGTGTGTGTGTGTGTGTGTGTGTGCGTGTGCCTGTGTGTGTGTG
>JAODUG010087266.1:0-12228 GCA_027564795.1 Aphredoderus sayanus
TGTGTGTGTGTGTGTGTGTGTGTGTGTGTGTGTGTGTGTGTGTGCGTGTGTGTGTGTGTGTGTGTGTGTGTGTGTATGTGTGTGTGTGTGTGTGTGTGTAACCCGCAGGGCTTTATAAGCATGGTCTGTTTTATCAGGAGAACTTAAATTACAAGGCAGTAATATGTTAATATAATCCAATAATGTGGAATGTAATATTGTGAAATGTTACATCTCTGTGTATCCCTGAGGGAGACTTATTTCTTTATTTGGTTCTCCTCATTGGTTGTTTTTGTTTCCATTTTTGGTTTTAACAACATACAAGGAACATACATTGTTTAAATGTCCTTAAGTTTTTTCAATCACTTTTTGAAGTAAGAGAGTAAATGATTTTGCTTGGATTGTAAGTGTGAAATGGTTTGTATTGTGCATATGCATGCAAACACATCACATTTGCAAACAGAACAGCAAGCAGGCTGTAGAATAGCATTGATTGGAGACATAAGAATGAGCCCTCCCCTTCTCTGGGAGAAGGGGAGGGCCATATATCTATTTAATGACTGGAGACATTAGCATGAGCTAAGCAGGACACTCATCATTTAAAGTGAGAGAGAGAGGGAGAGAGAGAGTGAAAGGGAGAGGAAGGAAGAGAGAAACAGAGTAAGAGAAAGACAAAGAGGGATTGCGGACCCTCTTAAGCTGCCCACTCACGTACACAGGGCAGAAATGCATCTATTTACATGCACATAGTAAACACCTTAATACACACACACAGAGGAAGAGGTCTCCAGAGATACAGTATAAACCTGAAGCTTGTGTGTCATTTAGCATGTAACAGTGCCTTTCGTAAAGAAAAGCACAGCCAGGCTATCTCAGCCTCTGCTGCAACCCCAACAGAGACCTACAGTACAGTATGTATGTTTAAATACATTAGGTTATTGACGCATGGACATTTCTCCATTACTCTGGTGGTTGAAACCATTTGTTTTACTTTGGAATGCTGAGGCAGTGTGCCCTGCCAGCAGTGCAGAGGTCTCCTCTACTCCTCCCCCTAAAGAGTAAACTAAGGAAATACAGCCACAACCTTGTATGTCTGAGTGTGTTGGACACATTATCTTTAACAGTGTGTTGCCAAATGTGATGCAAACAATATATTCCTTTAAGAAAACCTGAGGAAGATCTTGACCATAGTGAAGTGTTTTCCAATTAATGATTAGCATCTGCTGAAAGAGGAGCATTAAAAGAGCATATTGAGATTTTTCTCAGCTGGGGTTCTTAGCAGCAGTTTGCGTTTTTCTTATGCTAATTGGACAATGCACTGATGCATTTAAATGTGGATATTAATGGAATATTCATTTTCATGTACAAATCATAGAAACAGCATCATATCTGGACTAAAGACAAATCTGGAACACAAAAGTAGCCACGTTGGTGGTACAAGGTAGCAAACATGTATTTACACTGTACTGTATTAATAATAATTAAAAATAATTTTCTTGTTTGTGCATTATGCACCTAACAACAGCGTGGCGTATTTGGTTTTCCTGTCTTTTTGGAGAAGGTAGAGGGAGTTTTCAAAAGGGCGCCACCTACTGACTCAATAATCCTACTGGGGGATCTCGTAACACATATTGGCAATGACTAGGAAACCAGGAGGGGTGTGATTGGGAGGAATGGCCTGTCCAATCTGGGCTAAAGGTCAATGATTGACATTGTAGCTGTTTCAGCAGACCTGAGGCCATATGTTCTGGACACTCGGGTAAGTTGAGGAGCAGAGCAGTCAACCGATTACCATCTGGTAGTGAGTTGAATCAGATGGCGGGGAAAACTGACAGACCCGGTAAGTCCAAGCATATAGTAAGGGTGCACTGGGAACATTTGTGGGAAGACCCTGTTTGGAATGATTTTTAACTCACACCTGTCACAGTCTGCTGTCACCCATGTCTGTCTTGTCTTGTTTTTAGTCTGTTTCCTGGTGCTGGCCTACAAGGCAGTACATGAAACGGCCCCCAGCTATCTCCAAGCAATGGTCCGGTTTCAGGCCCCAAAAAGAATACTTAGTTTTACCACCTCAGCTGGCCCACTGGCAATGCCACCTTTACAAAGCCTCAAGACTCGCTCATCGAACTATTCTCCGTCCTGGTACCCAAGTGGTGGAATGAGCTTTCAGCAACAGTCAGAACTGTGGAGACATTACCCATCTTCCATAAGAGACTCAAGACACATCTCTTCACAATCCACCTTGGTACCTCAACCAACGACCTCGCCACCTCTTAGCATCTTTGAATCTCCTGTTTACACCTCATGCTATTACCTCTTGCTCTTACTTTTCATGCTCTTATGCTCCTTCTATTTAATAAAAAATAAAATTAAAAAATAAAAATAATAACCTACATTCTAACCACTTCATTAGTTAGGCCTTTACCTATTGTGTTTTATATGGTTGATTACGTTGTAGTAGAAATTATGTCATTATGCTGTGATTGTTCTATTTAGAATATTGTTTGCTTACAATAGTAGTACATTTGTCCAACTATTGACAAATGTATACATGTAAGTCACTTTGGATAAAAGCGTCTGCCAAATGCTGTAAATGACAATGAATGTATCTGCAGAGCATGACCCAGTGTTGAAAAACTACAACTTTAAAGTAAAACTACAAATTCCATGTTGTCACATGTTGATTGATGTGCAATTCAGCCAATCATACTGGTCTTGTGTGGTTTTGGAAGAGGGAGCAGATTCGTCAGGAGTAAAAAGTCCTGCCCTCTTGCAAACCACTTCTTTCTTTATGAAACCAAATTTACAAGCTTACAAAATTTTTGCACTATTGTCATCCCATATCATGCTGACTACTGGTAGTGTATTTTTGCACTGGAGTGCTGCTCTGTGCTGTGTCTCCCAGACTAGAGCTTTGAAATGTCGGTTTGATTTTGAGAATATATTTATATATTGTGTGTGTGTGTGTGTGTGTGTGTGTGTGTGTGTGATCTACGTTGGAGTCGTACCACACTACCAGCAAGAAAAAAAAATGAAATAGCAAACAAAAACACTGTCACTCCCTCCATCTTGAGAGTATCTGGCTCACAGAGAGTATGTATGTGCTTACATACATGTATGTGTGCGTGCGCACATGCATACGTATGTGTTTGCATGCGTGTGTCTGATAGCCTCTAAAAATGTTTCTGTGACTCATATTTTGTTTGACGTTATGATAAGAAAAGGAAAGACAGGGATGGATGGATGGATGGATGATGAAAGTAAAGGCTGAATGAGAGGACTGACTATGGAAGCAAGGGGACAGGGTGATTTAACTCTCCGGTTGTCCTTAATTGTATCGAATTATGCCACCAGAGTCTGATTGTTTATTATTTTGTATCTTTTTTATTGCTCTGTGTATTTATTTATTTATAAATTATTTCTATATGTATTTGTGGTGTGTTGTTTTGTGTGCCTTTTAACCCTCCTGTTATCGGGTCT
Organism: Aphredoderus sayanus; assembly: GCA_027564795.1. Lineage (NCBI taxonomy): Eukaryota > Metazoa > Chordata > Actinopteri > Percopsiformes > Aphredoderidae > Aphredoderus > Aphredoderus sayanus. The sequence continues at coordinate 3,460 of JAODUG010087266.1, forward strand.
CAAACTCACACCTTGTTATGCCAGCAGTGCACATCATATGTGTGTGTAAGCTGTAGAATTAGGTTTAGAGCTAGTGATTTGCATCATTTTGACCCGAAGGACATCATGAGGGATATGAAGGAATAAAGGAGGAGAGAGAGACATCAATGAGGTAGAACATGAGGGTTAGCCGAAGCAGCAGAGCATCCAAGATCTATCTGTAGGTGGGGAGGAGGAGGAGGTTGAGCTAGGATATTAAAATGATCTGAGATGTCCTACTTCTGTGATGTCTCTTTCTTCACCTCCCCAAATCTCCTTCCTTTCATGTCATTCTTTGTCCCTCACAAATCTGATTCTTAGCACAATGATTATGGAGTGTTCCATTGTCATGACAGGAGGCGCTACAGGCCTGTACACTACAGTACTTGAACGCAGTGACCATAAACAATAGACATAAACATAATCACATCCATTTATAGTCATAGTATGTACTGTAAGCTCTAGCATTACAGTACACACTGTGATAATTTTCTATGCTCTGCCCCTGTGGCCAGTATCACTTTTTTTTTACATACCTTTTGGTCTATTTCATTTATAGAGCAAAACACACAATGACATGTTTAGACTGACACTCATTCATAGGAAAGTAAAATCAAATAAAAGAGGGTGTCAGTAATGTTGTTTATGGGGACAGAGCACTGGTAGTCTCCTCTTTTCCACAAGTGCTTTCATCCTGTCATGAAAGAAACTCATGAGGAAATATAAGTATAGGTGTGCAGTTGAGTTCTTCCCCTGAAGTTACCGCTGTGTTCTGAAGTGCTTGTCTCACAACAGCACTGCTGTGAGCCTACAGTTTTGTACCACAGTGACAGTTACCTATAGACAACGCTCTTTATAGTGAATATTGTCATGGCGTATATGAAACTGCTGTTATTTTATATTATTATGTTACGTTATTTTATGAGAAGAAACGCAGTTGAGAAAGACTCATGGCAGTGTTGTCACAAGCTGCTATGTAAAACTCAAATTATTAATTATTATTAAACCCTCATGATGTCATATGATCTGCACTGCTGGCACAACAAGGTGTGAGTTTGAAACCTGGGGACAACAGGAGGGTTAAAAGGCACAATAAACAAAACAAATACATAAAGAAATAATAAATAAACATATACACACAGCAATGACAACAAAAATATCCATACACAATCATATGGTGCCTTCTGGTGGTTCAAGACTATATTGTAAGGGCATCACGAGGGATAATCAACTAATACTTATACAATAGTGTGTGTTTGTGTGTGTGCATGCGTGTGTGTGTGTGTGTGTGTGTGTGTGTGTATGTGTGTACTGTATGTATGTATTTTGCACAATTATAATCCAGTCAGTCTCTCTTCCAAGACCTAGATATATTGAAATTCAATGTTATCATGTTAAAAATAATAATAATAATAAACTTTATTTGTATAGCACCTTCTTACACAATGTGCAACTCAACGTGCTTTACAGTTAAAACATTTGAAAAACAAAGGATGAAAGGAACAAATTAAAATAAACAAAAATAAATAAACAACAAAAACAAGGTAAAAGACTATAATTATATAAATACAACTAAACGTTTGCTTCATTGTATTGCTGTAAACTAACCCAGAGTCCTCTAGTCATAACTTATCTTACCAGTAACAGCTAAAGTATTAGCACTAACAATGTAACATATGCCTTTACCCTGTCTTGTCTTTGGTCTGTTTCCCTGTTATATCTGCTGTCCACCCCAGTGTTAGTCCGGTTCCAGTCCTTGTTTTCCCTGTGACCGCTCCTGCCTCATGTTGATTGTTTATTGGTTTCACCTGCCCCTCGATGTCCCTGTCCAATGGTCTGTCTTGTGTTCTTGTTTTTAACCCTTGTGATGCCCTAAACATATACTGTTGAACCACCAGGGGGCGCCATCTGATTGTGTATGATTGAATTCTTTTGATTGTCATTGCTATGTGTATTTATTCCTTTATTAATTATTTATTTACGTATTTGTGTTGTTTTTTGTGCCTTTTAACCCTCCTGTTGTCCTCGGGTTTCAAACTCACACTATGTTGTGCCAGCAGTGCACATCATATGTCTGTGTAAGCTGTAAAATTAGGTATAGCGCCGTCTATCTGCCACAAATAGGTAGGGATTTGGGTCAATTTGACCCTAAGAACATCACAAGGGTTAAGCTCTTGTGTTTCACTGTGTTCTTGTTGGTTCATTTTGTAGTCTGTATTCTGTTGTTTTTGTATCTTGTGTTTTGAGTTCCTGCCTGTTTCTACGGTGTCCTGTTTCTATGAAACCATTTTTGAAACTATACTGTCGTGCGTTTGGGTCCAGACTGCCACCGTATCGTAACAAACAACATATCATCAAAGATATCTCTACAGACACAGAATATGTGATTTAAATTTGATGAACTTAGATTCAATGCAGGCAATGCTATCACAAAAATAAACAAAGCAAAAAAATAACACTTTCATAACTCAAAATTGTTTGTGTCTGCCACAGGGTGCTATACTTTCTCACATGTGCACTAATGGCATGTGCAGAGTGAATCAGGTGACTGGCAGCTTGTTCCTGATTAAAGAAACTAGAAGTGTTACAACTGACCCATGTTACAACTATCCACGGCCTCCCATAATCACTAATACATCATCAACAGTTACAGTAAAAGTGGTACAGTAGGAATAGAATCTTAGGAGCGGGATGAAAGCAGAAGACGGAACAAATGACAGAAAATGTATATGAAGGATTCAAAGAGGAATGAACAAAGCGAGGAAGAGAGGAAAGAGAGATGTATTTTTACCACGACAGCCACTTTCACTGTCGTTTTCCATTCACCTGCTGCTATTTCAGCACAACCCTCAGGGAGTATTATATTGTTTTCACTGTGGCTCAAGGACACATTGAAACTTCTCTTCTTCGCTCACTCGCTTTTGTCAGGGATTAATTCCTTCCTTCATTCTTTCTTTCTTTCTTCCTTACTTTTTTATTTCTTACTTTTGAAAATCTGCTTTCTATTAGAGTCTCTGATCACAGGGTTCCCTCCACTATTTTATTATTAGCAACATTGCGTCACACTGACATTGAAACATTGATAGAGCAATAGTATAATTAGAACACACATATCGACTTTGTCTCTTCCACCATGGGTGTGTGTGCATGTGTGTGTGTGTGTGTGTGTGTGTGTGTGTGTGTTTGTGTGTGCATGTAGATCAGATTTTGATCATAAAGGCAAAGTCACTTTTTCTTTCACAGTCAAACAGAATACAATATATACCTGGTTTTTCATTTACAGGAAGCAGAAGAGAATGATGACATTTCTTATACTGTAATTCTGTTTGGCAGTGTTTGATTTGTTTTTACTTTCTGCAACAGGGCCATACACAAACAATTGGTCATTGCAGTTCTTTTTTGAGCAGCGTGATAGTCCTATTCCAGGAATGATGCCAGATGTGCCAGACCATCACTATCACAGTTTACAATCTCACTCTGGTGATATTTTTGTTACGGTGGTGGGTGTTGCTACATTATTTGCAAAGGCGACTGCACTGTCACAGTGTAAACAAATACAAGAAGTGGTGAAATACAAATATAAGAAGTTCTGCCAAATAGTCTGCCTTTTCACAGTAACCGCTTGTACTGTATAATAATGATAGTTTGATCTGTAATGGGTAGTGAATAGAACATACATTTTCTTAGCACTGTTCCCCCCAGATTTGAAATAAGACTGTAATGTACTACAGTACTACACTACTGTAATCTACTGTACTGTACCGCCTTAATTAATACAGTATGGAGTAAAGTGAGTATAAACAGGCAGATTGTGGTACAATCTCCAAAAAAAAAGACAAAAACAACTGTTTAGGAATTTACTGTAGAACAAACAACTGAACTTCAGAATAAAACAAATATATTCTGAGAAACAAAAATGATTATTGCATGAATCCCAGGGTCACAAAAAGATTGAAACCTGTCTTTAAATAAATGCAAATCTAACTACATTTTCAAAACGCAGCAGCCATATTGAATTTACGTTTTTGTTTGTGCTAAAGCAGACCAAACTTGATTTGTCAAAATACTCTGTTATGCATTGTAATAGTGTCATCATGCTTTGTAACTGCAGGTTTGAATCCAGATTGATTCTCATTACGGCTCCGAATGGGCCTCCGGCAGTGCATCATTATCGTAACTGAATGGGAGCGACTGTAATTCGGCTCATATTGCAGAAGCTAAGGTAGATATGTTGTGTTCTTCCTCCTTTAGACACTGGAGATAGGGCATGTTGTCTCAGGCTCTTATGTATAGCATTAGCATAGCAATGAGGAGACACAATGCGTTTGATGTGAATTACACTGGTTGCCAATGCAAAAGGACTTGTGATTGAATTGAAATTGATTGTGATTGATTGGAGAGCGACTGAAAGAAAGAGAGGTGTGTGTGCTTGAACATGCACACAAGGCGTGTGTGTGCATGTTCATGCATACTGACAAATGCACTCATATAGGCTATCTGAGATGGGACAGTGCGGCTCTGGCATGTAGCAAACACAGATAGTACTGTAGATAGCATGCATTTGTGTGTGGGGGGGTGCACATGTGCACATTCGCGCTTGTTGCGTGAGTATCGCGGGAGTCAGGGTGATATAGTGGCCTTGTCAACAGCTAGTCTGGTAGCTCTGTGGTCTCATCAATCATTAAGCATGATCCAATAGCATCTCACACAGAACACACCTCACAATGGACTCATGGTGCACCAGCATGTCAAGTAAAGGAAAGAAAACTGCTCGCTGTTACAGTTTACTTCTACTACATTATGTCAAAGTAAACAGTTCAAGTGAGCAGTTCTGTCATATTCAACTTTGGTACTTGTTTGCGTTGTACAAAAAATAATAAAAAGTATGTTCAATATATAATCTCTTGGAGTTTATATTCCATAATGAAGAACATACAGTACATTAATGTACCAACTAGATGGACATGAATGTAGTGAAAGTAATTATTCCAAAATGAAATTAATGATCAATGATTACATAGAAGGTATAAGATAACAGTCATTAGTACTAGACTACTGTATATTTCCTTCTTTATTGATAAAACTATAAATAACATGTCCTGTTAGCAGACCTTACAGATCCACACTTACTGTATGTTTTCTGCCAGTTTCCCTCCAGATGTATTATCTAAATATGGATAAGACATCTGAAAATGGGGGTCATCAATAAGAAATAGGTTTCAACAGCATTTGGCTGTAATACCAGCGTTGGCCACCATACCATACAGGAGCAAGCCTCATGCCCTGACTCTGGAAGCTTGTGTGTAACACGACTCCATTGCTGGTGAAGGCTGGTGAAGGCTGGTGAAGCTACAGCCATTTACACTGTGGCGATCACAACTTGACATAATCCTGCCCCCCCCCACACACACACACACACACACACCTACAGGTACACAACCAATTATAATTCCTCCATTCACCCAGCAGTGAAGACGTGACATGTACTATAGGCTCCCTACACGAACAAAAATGGGGGAGGGAGCATAGAAAACAGAGAGGCACTGAGAGAAGGGGGCACTAGGACATGGCCGACAAGAGGAAGACAGAATTGAGATGAAAGAAAAGATAGAAGAAGAAGTAACGATGAGAGAATACAATAGAGAGCAGGGAGATAGGAACAAGAAACGACATCAGGAACCAGGAAGCGACGAGCGAGGACAATGCGAGGATGAACGTGGCAAAAGACGTAAAGAAGTGTTGCATCCTCCTCCACCTGGCCCCCCAGAGGACTGAAATACCCCCAGATACCCATCTCTGTCTTGTTTCATCTCTCATGCACTCATGCACCATGCGTGGAACTCCGTCACTGAGTGGCGAGGGCTGTGGCTGGAGAGACAGAGGAGGGATAGGGGGTGATAGTGAGGGTGGTGGGGTTACAGATTGTGTCCGAGTGGTGTTCTGTTTGTCGACACGATGGGGCCTTGTGATAAGAAGTGAGGGAGGGATATAGTTGGGGGGAATTAAATGAAAGACAAATGGAGGGATAGGAGTGTGGAGTAGGAGTGAGAAGGAGGAGAAGGAAGAAGATGTCTGCTCAGCTTGCTGTGGCTCCATTACAACACAAGGCACGAACATGTGCCCCATTCAGCAAAGTGTAGCGGGGAGGATAAAGAGGCGTGTCTCTCACTCTCTCTCTCTTTCTCTCTCTCTCTCCCCCTCTTTCTCTCTCTCCCCCTCTCTCTCACTCTCTCTCTCTTTCTCTTTCTCTCTTTCTCCCCCCCCCCCTCTCTCTCTCTCTCTTTCTCTCTCTCTCTCTCTCTCTCTCTCTCTCTCTCTCTGCCTCTCTCTCGTCTTGGAACAGTAATTCAGATGGGGGCTTGTGTCCCCACCAAGCAGTGCACACTTTCATTCAAGGTCAACACAGCGCTGCCGTGAGCAAGTGCAAGAACGATAGTTCCCACCCACCTGCAATGTCTGGTCATCAAAGGTTTCTCTTGCAGGACATATGATGACAAATGAAATCACCAGTCAGCCCCAGTCTCAGCTCCAACACACTTACACCGACGTGTTTGGAGACTGATAGAGCAGTGTTGGCAAAAATATCACTTCTCTTCCTGTCAGCAGTTGTACAGCTGGCCTCCGTTTAACCATGGTCATGGTCTTCAGCCCCTACTCGACCCTCAGACCTCACTGGTCTCAGCCTTAACTCGCTCTCAAATCATTTTCTCCACCTAGACGTGATAAGCTAGACCCCTGTCCCGGCTATACAGAAGGTGGTTACACCATAGTAACATTGAGAGAGGGGGGGTGGGGCCACAAAGCTCTCTCTGCGTTTGGTGATGGGTTTCCGTGTTTCACATTAGAAGCTGTGATATGATCGCAGGTTGCCTGCACAGCAATGAGAACAATGGTATATGTAGGCGGAGCCCGCAATAGATGCATTATCATACCGCACCAGCTGAGATGTATAAACATGAAACATACATCATGGGGTTAAACTGAATACTCTCATTGGAGATATGGAAACTGTAGTGAGTAAAATTGATAGATATACCGTATAGACAAATGTGACACACACACACACACACACACACGCACACACACACACACACACACACACACACACACACACACACACATTACATTTAACCTCCATTTCTTTAATTACCCATAATGTTTAATGTGCAAATAAATGAAACTAAACAGAAATACTGCATGTACAGTGTATATTGACATCCCTAATGCAAAAAAACACAGATACAGTAATATACATACATGAATCATGATAAAGGTAAGGTGCAGTATTAGTCAGTTAGGGGGACTGAACTGAATACAGTGATCTAATGTTACCAAGTGCATGCACTGCAGCAAACACTTCCATGTTGGGATGTTGATTTCCTGTCAGGGCCACTTGGAGTCAGCGTCCGTGTACACAAGAACTGCCACAAACATCACCACAACCACTGGAGTGTAAAGCACCTGGAGCCCACTTTGGACTGAATGTTCCCAACACCCATGTACACAGACACACACACACACACACACACACACACACACACAGAGAAACACTGACAAGGAATGCACAAATGCATACGCACAAATGCATTTCCTACCACAATGGATATTACTTTGATAGAATTATATGTGGTACTGCAATGTAAGCCACTGTAACTGGACACAGTGTGGGGTACAGATGAAAGCAGAGGAGAGCCCATACAGGATACAATTAACTTGATATCCCAAATGAGGAAGGGGTGGGGTGGTGAGAATAATAGCAACAGGAGACAAGAAGATGGACATTTTGGTAAGGGGAGAAGAGAAGAGGGGAAGACTAGAAGAGTAGGAAAAAGGAGTTGAGGAAACAAAAAGGGAGCTAATAATATAGGTGAGAGTAAGAGGAGGACATACTGTACTATACTGAGGGAGGAGGAAGCTGACAGATGAGAAAGAATATGGAAAGATCTAGAAAGAAATGGAAGGAAGACTGGAGAGATGGAGAAAGGGGCACAAGGCAGGAAGGAGGAGTGGGGTTTAGCTGGGGGCGTGGGTGGGGTTGGAGACCAGACACTGCAGCAACAGTTGTGGTGAAGTTCTCTGCAGCAATCTGTCTCGGTGCTGCACTGAGGTGTGTGTGGAGTTACAATCGCGACACACCCCATACCGTCACCACGGCGACACCGCACACGTGCAGCGGGCACACAAACACGTACGTCACAAACGCAGACACTACGCTGTATACCCTGCACTACCGAGGAATACAGCCACATTACACACACACTTGTAATAAATACATTTATTCAGATTTATTTTGATTGGTCCGTTTGATTATATCTTTAGATTTTGGATTATATATTCAAATATAGTGTATTTTGAATTCAACAACAGCAAGCATGAATACATGCTGCCAGTTGTGACATATAGAAATCAGCGTGTCACAACTGGTGTGTTTGAGAATCAATGAAAGTCATATGTAACTGACTACAACCATCCAGTACCATGTGACTTGGTATTGTCACATGACCTGAGTGTTCGCTATGTACAGCTCTGTGAGTGAACAGGAGACTATACCGTACTGTATATGTATGTGAATGAACAGGAGGACTGATATTAAAGTAAAGATGCTATAGAGTCGAGGGTTGAACTTAAGGTTACTTGAGCTATAAGATTGTGTTGTGCCAGTGGTTGTGTGTGCGTGTGTGTGTTTGAGAGAGAGAGAGAGAGAGAGAGAGAGAGAGAGAGAGAGAGAGAGAGAGAGAGAGAGAGAGAGAG